>JACEIK010006377.1:18121-39597 GCA_018107945.1 Datura stramonium
AACCCCCTTCATGCTTTGAGAAATCATTCTAATATTTCCCAAAGTCATAGGAGCGACGTGAACAACAACTTCAATTGATTTTCACCGAATTACGCCACTAAATTCCATTCATACTCAAATTCATCTTGGATAACAAGTTCTAGGCCTACAAGGAACATTCCTAAGGAGTTATTTCATGAAATCTTGCTCGGATTGTCCGGACCCCGCTGAGTAAAAGTTATTGAAATCACTTCTAATTGAGTCCTAAGCAGCTATAAGTGATAGATAAGCACTTCTACCTTTTGTACTCCGAGAATTTGTGAGTTTTCGGCCGAATTAAATGAAGTTGAATTGTAGTTGTTCTTTGAAAGATATCATTATTAGCCGTTCCTATTATTGAAAATATCCTTATTCGCTCAGCGTAAGGGCTATAATTTGGTGGAATCACCGAATTTAGAATGGAACTATTTGGGGTAAACGAGAATCTGCATTCGAGGTATGTTAAGGCTTATCTCTTCAGCAAGTTATTCTCGTTGTATAGCGATATGACCTATGCTCTCGAAAGTAGATAATGATATTATATGTTGTGATTAGCTGCTGCTAGTAGATAATGATTATGTATGTTGTGGTTAGCTGCTATAAGACGTATTAAGATTATACCATAGTTTCCCTCATCGGGAAAGGGTATGTTAAGTGTGACTAACGCTGGGTGCGCCATAGAGAGTTCCCTATTCACCTGTTTACCAGTTAGAGGTATTTTGATGTTTTGTTGCCGTGCCAAGGCCTTAGAATTTTATGGTTAGCATTGGTCCTGACTTGGTAAGTTGGACAACATAGGGTGTAGCCGGGTGATATAACTTTTGTTTGATGCCTATATTATCTGTAAAGCTCGCCTAGAGGTCGTTGGCGTACCTTGACGCCTCTAGGGATAAAATCTAGATAGGATGGTTGTCTCGTCGAGTTGATGTCACCAGGGTTGCCTAATGAACTGAGCGACAGCTTACCATATGATTGACTACTGTCAGTGATCGTTAGATTCAGCCGACCTAGTGCTTGTCGTCCGTGATGGAGTTAGAATTTTTTCTAAGGGTTGTCAAATATAAAGAAGAAAACAAATTAAAAAGTCTAACAAAATATTTTTTACTAATGAAAGCAAAGCTTAATTACATTATCAAAATCGTACTCGACATGGTTTCATCTGTTGAAATGTGTTTATAATAGCATTATTAGAAATATTAATAAACATTGACAATAATGTATTTCTATTGTAATATTTTTATTTTGTGCTTAAAAATTTTTTCCTCATTCACAACATTTGCTGTTTTTTTTGAGTTAAGTCATATCATATCACAAATATGTGTAGCAATCAGAATACCGCTGCAATTTGTTGTATGAAACGTGGGACAGTAAACTCTTAAAGTTTTCATGATTGCGATTTTGTGACTGACAACCGGTGAACGACAAGTGACGACGAATCGGAGATAACATTGGCAATGAGTAGGGGAAAGATCTTAATATAACTTGTTATATCACAATTGGGTTTTTAATTTAATCCCAAGACCTAATGCACTCTCATCACTTCTTTCATTTAAATAATAAAAAAAAATAAAGTGTGCGTCGTTTCAATTATCTTTTTATTTTATTTTTTATTCAGCTTCATGAATATGTCGACTTTTTATATGTTGTTGTCAAGGTTTTATTTCAGTTTTTCAAAAATTGGAAAAGTAAAAAAATAAAGTCGTTTCAGTATTTTATTTTTTTACTTTGGGAATGTGCTGCTGACTTTTTATTAATTGTTGTCATTATTTTAGTCATTTAAAAATTAAAAATAAAGTTGTTTCTATTTTTTGTTTGGCTTTAGGAATATGTTGCCAACTATTTATGAATTATTGTCTAGGTTTTATTTCAATTGTTTAAAAATTGGAAAAGAAAAAAGAAAATAGCTGAAGTCCAAAAATCATACTTTTATGTTGTTAGCAAGAATCAAACACACGATCCTTAGAAGCTACTTGCAATCCCTTAACCACTGCACCATAACTTTAACTTGTTTCAAGAGGTGTCAACATTTTATATATATACCTATAAAACCAAAATTTGATTTACATACACAGTGTAATTTTTCGACGAAAGGGTGTCGCTTGACACCCCTCGGGCAAGGGTAGCTCCACCCCTGTTTGTTGTATAGGTCGCTTAGGAAAGTCATCCCAGTTGTTACAAGTCTGATAAACTAGTTGATTCCCTAAGGAGGGAACCTTATTAGTAGTTAGATTTGAGGCCAACGTCCCATGCTACTCTTATAGATACCCAGATATAAGTTGTCGCGAACGACTAGGTCCAAATATTCTTACCTACGAGGCTATGAATCGCCCAGAGGAGCCATATGAAATCTGGAAAGACTAATTTAAGGTCTAAAGGGACTATAACCAAGTATCACAGTGTTACTTCCAGGCTAACAGTTATAGTAAGCTGCCTGTGGAGAGTTAGGACTGACTGCTTAGGAGCATGTCCGATCAGTAGCAGCCCCACAGTTATTCTAAGTGAAGAAACTAAATAGTTGGTCGTCTATGACCTTGTTGTTTGCTTATGAACTATTATTGCCCTAGTATGCCTTTCAGAGTACCGTTCAATCCACTCCAGACCTCATCATATCCTGCCTAGGCCGTTAGAGTTTGTAAACATTGTCAGGACCCCTCGGTCAGGTATAGGCACCTGGGTGTGCCTATTGGCAGCTATATAGACTATTTTAGGGGAGAGTAGTGGTTGCATTAGGCCTAAGGAGCTAGGTATGCCTTTTTAGGGTCTAGATTGAGACTAAAAGGTAATACTTTGGTCGGAATTGACCCCACCTAGTATATCCTTCCATTGACCATCTTCAGGGTTGTTAGTTGTGTCGTCGCCTACAGGACTATAGATCACTCAGAGGAGCTATATGATGTTGCTTAGATGAGATATGTGATGCCCGAAAGGACTATATTCAGGCTTATAATGCCATACTTAAGTCCATCCACGTATGGACCTTTTCTTATGTCATACTGGCATTATTGATTCTCTTTTGAGCCTTTTTTGCCCAGGGTACAGTTACAGGAGTCCAACGGGCTTAGACACAGTTACAGGAGGCCATCGGGCTTAGTTGCAGACCCAGAGGCCAGGTAGGTTGGCTATAGTTACTAGTAGAATCATAAGGAACTTTTTAGGGGTATATATATTGAATTTCACTTGCTAGGGCTTATGGGGGCCCCGGTAGGTTATGTCTACATTTCTTGTACCTTCCAGGATTATGGGGGCTAGGTTAGGTTCTTGTTTGTATACTTTTCTACTAGCTATATCTTGTGAGTATATAGTCATACAGCTTCAGCTCATATTCATGTAGCGATTTGTTAGATGAAGGTTATGGATAAGAAAGCCTACAGGTTAACTTCTGCCTCTTCTTGTTGATTACTTTTAGCTCTTTGTCAGCTTTTATTCAGCTTTACTTACTGTCTTACATATTCGGTACATATTGTATTGACGCCTACGCATGGGGCACTGCATACTTGCCTGCAGGTTTAGATAGACAGGTTTCAGGACCTCCTTAGCAGCTATTCGGAGTCAATAGATTGGCCAGCTCCTTTCATTCAGAGTTTCCAGGTGGTAGAGGTTTGCTTGTCCTTATTATATAGATTTTGGCCTGTCCTGACCACTATTCCACTCTTAAAGGCTTGCAGACTACAGTTTAAAATGAGTTAGTGTTTGTTGGCCATGTGGGGCCTATGTATGTTATATTTTGCGTGTTGGCCATGTGGGGCCTAGTTTAGCTAGTTAGTTAGCAGCCTTGTCGGCTACAGTATGAATATGATGCCTCTTTTCCTTCTGTTATGACTAGACAACATGATGGTCTTATCGACCCACATAGGATCCCTTTATTGTTATGTTGCTGGGTTAGTTGTTTTCTTTTACATGTTTTCTGTGTGGCCTTGTCGACCCAAGGTTGTGTTTACAGCCGAGATATAGTTAGTTTTTTTCTTGATCCTGTGTTGCCGGCAAGTACCAGAGGTACGTATGCCCAGCTAGGTTAGCCCAGGTCCCAGTGTGGCATTAGATTCCAGTCATGCCTCCCAAGATGGGACGCAAAAAACTTGATATCAAAGCAACGTCATATCTTAGGGAGTCTGCAAGCCATGTCTAGTAGAGTCTTATTTATAAATGCGTTGTGCACCATATTCTATAAATAGGAGGCTATGAGGCATGATAGTATGGTTACCCCTCCTTCTTCTTAGGTCATGCCATAGAGCTGAGTTGTATAGGGTTGAGTCCTTAAGCTTTGATTGTTATGTTCGTCTAGAATAATATTGATATGAGACAAACTACAGCTAGTCACAAGTCAGATACAGTAGCAGGAGAGGGTACCAGCAAGGTGCCACAGATAGAGGTCAACCCAGCCTGAGGGTGAAGGAGAGGAATTCTTTTCAATCTCCCCAGCATCCCCCGAGGCACCAAGAACTTTACAGGGTAATAGATATGCCAGCACCGTTCCTAGTTCTTCCCACACCCTCGAATTAGGATGTCAGGAGTATAGTATATATGATGGCTTACTTAGTAGATATTCAGTATTAGACAGGGACAGTAGCTACTGCAGATCACCTGAAAGGTGTAAGAGGTTGTGAAATTGTGGGATTTTTACCTCCAGTCTTTAGAGTTTGTTGAAAATAATGGTGTTTGGAAGAGAATACAAGCAAAAGAATACTCTATGGTAGAGTAGCTGAACAAGACTCCGGCCCAGATTTCCACTTTGTCCTTATTATAAAGTTTTGATCAACACCAAAAGGCTCAGGTGAAGTTGTTGAATGAGGCCTAGGTTCCTACAAGTATATCCAGTAGCAAAGTGGCCCATATGGTGGGTCAAGTCTTTGAGGCCCAAAAGATTTCATTTCACGAAAATGAATTGCATGTAGAAGGTGTATCCCAAAACAAGGCGCTGCATATGATAGTGCAGCACATAAATAAATTCATCACCAAAGTATTGATTGACCCTGGTTCTGGCTTGAACATATGCCTCCTCAACGCTTTGACCCGTTTGGAAGTTGATCTTGCCAAAATCAAGTTGTGGAAGATGAATGTCAAAGCTTTTGATGGATCACAAAGGGATATTGTGGGGGAGGGGGGATTGATCTAGATATTTTGGTTGGCCCTGCCACGTTCACCATCACATTCCAATTCATGGACATCCCAACTTCGTATAATATGTTATTGGGGCGACCATGGATACATGTCACAGGAGCGGTTCCTTCAACTCTGCGTCAATGTTTAAAGTTTGAATGGGATCACCAAGAGGTCTTGGTCCATGGGGACGAAAGTCGTCCTATTATTCAGCTCATGTTATCCTATCCATTGAAGGGAGAGAAGGTTTCAATGAGGAGAGATTTCACTCTAGACCTTGTTGGGGTCATTGAAGGAGGAAGATGGTGGAGTGACAAAGTTCTGAGCATGCTACTATTATTAGGTTTTGAACCAGGCAAGGCCTTGGGGCTAGACTACAGATAATAGTTGAACCTCTACATATGGTGACACAGAAGACCACTTTTGGATTAGGATACCAACCCACTGCCAAGGAGCTAAAAGATTGGGAGTATCCTTTGGGGAGATATAATTTCTTGTTGTCAAACCCACTGCCTTCACTACAGCAAACTTTTATTTCTGATGCTTTTCTAGGTATCAAACGGGCTGAAGAAGATGATGTGCTACTTAGTCTGAGGAACCTATCTTGGCAGAGCCAAGTGAGAAAAATTGTTATGCCATTATTAATGAGGAGGATGGAGGGGCCCCACAATAGGAAGCTGGAGCTGAAAGAGGACTCACCAACTAGACAGCCACTCTATCCAAGGCTCGTTGGGCATCTTGGTAGATTTAAAAGGATTAGTTTTGTTGTTTTAAAATAAACTATTTATTGTTGAATTTATTAAATTCTCCTGGATTTTATGTCAAATTTCAAGCAAGTTTTTTGATTAATAAAACTATTTCCCTTTCACATATTGATTTTGTTTTTACTTGTATTTTCAGCACTTCTAATATTAAACGTGTTGAATCTGAGGCCATGACATGTAATGAAACTATGCAAAATAACATAGGTAATTCATTAGGAGAAGAAGAGGATGAGGTACCTGCTGAGATTGTCAAAGAAGTAGAGGAGTTTGAGGATAAGCCCAAAGAAAATCTGGTAAAAACAAAGGTGGTAATACTGGAAGACGCAGAGACACCCAAGGAGACCCGAGTCAGCACCTATTTGTCGAAAGATGAGATAGGAGACTACATTGAGTTTCTGAAAGAATACAAGGACGTCTTTGCTTGGTCCTATACTAACATGACTGGACTTAGCTATTCCATAGTAGCTCATAGGTTGCCTACTGATCCAGCATATCCCCTCATCAAGAAAAAGCCAAGTATAAACCTGACATGAGTTTGAAAATCAAGGAGGAGGTTGCTAAGCAGATTGACGCTGGAATTCTTAAAGTGGTTGAGTATCCTGCTTAGTTAGCCAATATCGTGTCGGTTCCAAAGAAAGATGGAAAAGTCAGAGTTTGTGTGGATTATAGGGACCTCAACAAAGCCATCCCGAAAGATGACTTTCCTCTATCGAACATCCACATCCTCATTGATAATTGTGCTAAGCATGAGAAGCGGTCATTTGTGGATTGTTTTGCTGGTTATCATCATATTGGAATGCATGATGAATATGCTGAGAAAACTACTTTTCTTTCACTATGGGGCATATACTTCTACAAGGTGATGTCATTCAGGTTGAAAAAATGTTGGATCTATATACATGAGGACCATGACCACTATTTTTCACGACGTGATCCATAAGGAGATTGAGGTTTATGTGGATGATGTCATCATCAAATCAAAGAAAAGTTCAAATAATTTGAATAACCTCAAAAAGTTCTTCGACAGACTGCGAAAGTATAATTTGAAGCTGAATCCAGCAAAGTGTGCATTTGGTGTTCCCGTGGGAAAATTATTGGGGTTTTGTTGTCAGCCGTCGGGGTATTGAGTTGGATCCAACTAAGATCAAATCCATCCAAGAGCTCCTGCCACCAAAGAACTAGAAGGAAGTCATGAGTTTTTTGGGGTGACTCAACTACATCAGCAATTTTATTATCCAATCGACAGTTATCTGTGAGCCTATTTTCAAGTTGCTGAAAAAAGATATCGCTACAGAATGTATGCTTGAATGTCAACAAGATTTTTATAGGATCAAGGATTATCTATCTAAGCCTCCTATTATTGTTCCACCAAAGCATAGAAGACCTTTGCTTTTGTATCTGTCCATGTTAGATAATGCTTTTGGTTGTGTTTTAGGGCAACATGATGAGATGGGGAGGAAAGAGCAAGCAATATATTATTTGAGCAAGAAGTTTACACCATATGAAGCTTGATATACCTTTCTTGAGGGGACGTGATGCGCTCTGACTTGAGTTGCTCAAAAATTGAGGCACTATCTATCTTCTTACACGACCTATTCTATCTCCAAAATGGATCCACTGAAGTACATCTTTCAAAACCCATGCCGATAGGAAAGCTGGCTAAATGGAAGATATTATTGAGTGAGTTTGACATTGTCTATGTCACATAAAAAGCGGTAAAGGGGCAGGCCCTTGCAGATCACCTAGCGGAAAACCCTGTGGATAACAAATATGAACCTCTGAAGACGTACTTTCCCGACGAGGAGGTAGCATTCATAGGAGAAGATGTTGTTGAAGAATATGATGGTTGGAGGTTTTTCTTCGACGGAGCCGCCAATTTCAAAAGAGTGGGTATCGGAGTTGTGTTAGTGTCAGAGACTAGACAACATTACCCTGTATCAGCTAAACTTCGATTTCCCTGTACTAACAACATGGTTGAGTATGAAGCTTGCATCCTGGGTATTCGACTGGCAGTTGACATAAATGTTCAGTCAATAATGGTGATTGGAGATTCAGATTCATTGATCCATCAAGTAAGAGGAGAATGGGCCACAAAGAACACAAAGATCTTGCCATATCTGCATCACATGCAAGAACTGTGTGAAAGGTTTGTCAAGATTGAGTTTCGACATGTTCCCCGAGTGTAGAATGAATTTGCAGATGCTTTGGCTACACTGTCCTTGATGATCCAACACCCCGACAAGAACTACATTAATCCTATTCCCATTCATATACACAAGCAACCTACTTACAATTTTTATGTTGAGGAAGAGTTAGATGGTGAGCCGTGGTACGCCGATATCAAAGGGTATTAGAAGAATGGAAGTCATCCTGAGAATTTCCCAAGTGTTCAAAACACACGGTTCAAAGGTTGGCCAACCAATTTTTCCTAAATGGAGAAATCCTTTATAGGAGGACCCCTGATTTAGGATTGCTAAGATGTGTAGATGCCAAGGAGGCAACAAATTTGATTGAAGAGATCCATGCTAGAACTTGTGGGTCTCACATGAATGGTTTCATTTTGGCAAAGAAGATTCTGAGAGCTGGCTACTTCTAGTTGACTATGGAGACGGATTATATCAAATATGTGCAAGGTGCCATCGGTGTCAAACCCATGCAGACATAATCTGAGCTCCTCCCAACAAGCTTCATGCCCCGAGCTTACCTTGGTCGTTTGCCGCTTGGGGGATGGATATCATTGGTCCCATTGAGCCTACAACATATAATGGGCATAGATTCATTTTGGTTGCGATCGACTATTTCACTAAATGGGTTGAAGCCACTTCTCACAGATCTATCACGAAGAAGGTGGTGGCGGATTTTGTTCGAGATCATCTTATTTGCTGATTTGGGGTGCCCGAGTCTATCATCACTGATAATGGTGCTAATATGAACAGCGAATTGATGAGAGCGACATGTAAAAGCTTCAAAATCAAGCATCATAATTCTACTGCATACAGGCCACAGATGAATGGAGCCGTGGAGGCTGCGAATAAGAACATCAAGAGGATATTGCGTAAGATGATCGAAAATTATAGACATTGGCATGAGAAGTTTCCTTTTTCTTTGCTGGGATATAGTACCCTTATATGTTGGTGTATGGTAATGAGGTGGTGATACCATCTGAGGTAGAAATACCTTCCTTAAGGATTATTCAAGAAGCAGAACTGAGTGATGCAGAATGGGTACAAAGCAGGTTTGACTAGTTAGCACTCATCGATGGAAGGAGGATAAAGGTAGTCTACCATGGTCAGCTTTATCATAATAGGATGACTAAGGCTTTTAATAAGAAATTTCGACCAAGACTCTTCACACCTGGGCAGTTGGTTTTAAAGTGGATTTTTTCACATTAAGATGAGGCTAAAGGAAAGTTCTCTCCTAACTAGCAGAGTCCTTACATGGTCCACAGAGTTTTGATAGAAGGAGCACTTATCTTACCAGAGATGGATGGAGAAATTTGGCCCAAGTTGATCAATTCAGACGTTGTTAAGAGATATTATATTTAGATTTGGAGTTTATTTTATTCTTTGCTTTGTAATATGAACTAAATCGGACCTGATTCCCGTCTAAGAGGGATACATATGTGTCCCTGTGGGACTCGGTCTATATCTTAATAAAATCTCCTATTTCCCCATTTGTTGAGTTTAGAACTGGGGAAGAATTTTTGAGAGGGTCTCAAAAAGTCTATCAGGTTTCTATGGTGATGCTGTTAACAAGCTGCAAACTGGGGCAGAATTTTTTGAGGGGGCCTCAAAAATTTACAACGTTATGTTAT
Source organism: Datura stramonium (assembly GCA_018107945.1). NCBI lineage: Eukaryota > Viridiplantae > Streptophyta > Magnoliopsida > Solanales > Solanaceae > Datura > Datura stramonium. The sequence goes on from JACEIK010006377.1 coordinate 27,815, forward strand.
TTGCAAGAAAGTCTATTATCATGATCTACACTGGGGCAGAAATTTTGAGAAGAATCTCAAAATTTCATCGGGATTAAGTCAAGACAAGAGATTAATTCTCCAAAAGGATGTTGTACGGTTTCAGAATATGTCATGGCCTATGATTTAACCAGATTTTTCCTCACATGCTTTAATCTTTACTTTTACTTTTACTAAATTATTTTCAAAGTATGCCTTTTATTTAAACCTTGTGTCCGAGCGTATATATGGATTGAGTTCAACAATAGGTGTCTAGCAGGAATGAAGAAACTGCAAGACAGATGTATAGATCAACCTCTCCTTTAAAAACTAATAATTATTTTTGAGTACAGAAGTAGCAAAGTGCAAAAGGCAACAATGGAGGACATTTTGTTCACAAAAGCGACACAGAGCTAAGTCACTCTACCCTTTGTGCCCCTATTTATATCTTTTTAGTCCTTCATTAAGAGCCCTATGATTTACATATTGCGCCCGTAATTTTGAGCCCTATGATTTCATTTCGAACCTTATATTTGTATTTGATCCCTTTAGTGGTTACTTGAACCCGTGAATTTGTTTTTGAGCCCCAAGGTTTGCATTTTGAGCCCTTTAGTTGTTACTTGAACCAGTTGATTTATTTTTAACCTTATTATTTATATTTTGAGCCCATGCTTTACATTTTGATCCCTTTTAATTATTATTTGAGCCTATGATTTATATTGTGCTCGTGATCTACATTGAGCTCGTTATTGCATTTTGAGCCCGTTATATGCATTGAGCCTGTTACATGCATTTGAGCCTGTTACATGAATTTGAGCCCGTTATATGCATTTGAGCCCGTTATATGTATTTGAGCTCGTTATATGTATTTTGAGTCCGTTATATGCATTTTAAGCCTGTGATATATATTTTGAGCTCGTGATGTACATTTGAGCCCATTATTGCATTTTGAGCCCTGATATACATTTGAACCTGTGATTTGCATTGAGCCCGTTATATGCATTTTGAGCCCATTGTTGCATTTTGAGCTTGTTATTGCATTTGTGCCCGTAATTTGCATTGATCCCATTGTTTGCATTTTTGAGTCCGTTCTTGCATTTCTGCCCGCAATTTGCATTGAGCCCGTTGTTTGCATTTTGAACCCTGTGATTTATTTGCCCCGTGCCTAAATAAACTGCAGAGCTACCAATTGAGTTACTTAGGCCCTCAAATAATTTACTTTCTTTAAATCATCATTCTTTTACTCATTCGAACGCGTCATGTTCTGAAGGCATTATTTCATAGCCTGCAGATATTATGTCATGGCCTAAGGATTTACTTCCCATTTATCATGTTCCTAAGGCATCATAGTCTAAAGGCATCATCTTTCATGGCCTGCAGACATCATTTCATGGCCTAAGGATTTAATTTTTTACTTATCATGTTCCTAAGGTGTCATAGTCTAAAGGCATCATTTTTTCATTACCCGCAGACATCATTTAATGGCCTAAAAGGATTTATTTTGCGTATCATAGCCCAAGACATCATGGCTTAGAGACGTCATCTTTATTGTCTCGAAGCGAAATCTCATTATCTAAAGGGAACTTGCATCATGTTTAAATTTTATGTCAGTCTGGCGCCTATGCTTTAATTATTTCGGTTATGTGAATACCAAGTTTGAATGAGCTATGAATGATCGCACCACCCGCTTTATTTCTCCCGAATTATCCCTATTTTATCGCATTAACTCGAGATGCATTCTCACGTTTTCATTCTGCAATCCATTCTAAATCTTGCCAATTCATGCTACCTTCATCCTTATCCAAGCCTCATATTATCAACTTCTTTCAGGAATTTCGTTCGTCCCTAAATCTAAAACTATACATGGCCTGATTCTTGTAAAACCTGAGATATGTAGGCAACTTGATACCAGTGTTATAAAAGGCGCTCGTCTTTCGCCTTTGGCAACATGGCGAGGCGAGGTGAGCTACTGTCGCCATCTTCCACTTAGCAAGCAAAATCCAAAAGGAACTCTAATAGCGCTAGTGGCGACGAGGCAAGAAAGGCGTCGCCTTTTTAATTTTTTAAAAAACTTAGGGATTTAAACAGTTAAAAATATTTTTTAGTGTTTTAATTTCACTTTTCACTTACCCAACAGTGCCTTCCCTACTTCGCGACTCCAAGGCGAGAAAGGCAGCGACTCCTTCTTCTTCTCGCCTTCGCCTTCTCCAAACCAGCCGACCAGGTACGCTACTTCAGTTCTTCTTCATCTTCTTCAGTTCTTTTTCCTTCTTCTTCTTCTTCTTCTTCTTCTTCTTCTGCTTTCTTCTTTCTTCTTCAGTTCTGCTTCATAATTCAGTTCTTTTTTCTCCTCCTCCTTCTCACTCACCTTCTCAACTTCTCCAAACTCTATTTTCTTGAGTTCACTGTTCTACACAAAACAGAATTTGTGTCTAGGTGTCTTCCTTCCTTCTGCGCTCTGCCACTTCCTATTTTAGAGTTTTAGTATTGCTTATTTTATGACTTATGGATTATTTGAGACTTTGAGACCCGAGTCATTCAAATTCTCGACTTTTAGTATTTACTAGTACTATCTATTTTTAGTTTTTGAATTGAAATATTTGTTTATATATGTTATTGCTATTGAGATTTTGATTATTTATATATGCAATTAAATATTTTAATTTTTGGATATAATTGGCGCCTCACTTCAAAAAAGCGAGCGCCTCACCGCTCGCCTCACCTCGTGGAGAGGCAGACCCTAGTCGCCTTTCGCCGTCCAAAACACTGCTTAATAATGAAGTCTCGGCCATAAATTTTCACAACTCTTATCTCCTTTCATCTATATTATACCTCGGAAGCTCAAAGATCAGACCCGGGAGTTGAAACGGGAAAATTCTAGAATTTATGTGGCAGGAACAGGACGAGTCGTGGGACGACTCGGGAGGAGACCCCACGAGTCGTCAAGTGACTCATGGGCAGTCCTGGAATAAAGGAAGGATAGAGGTCCCTACGATGGAGATAATGACTCGTGGCCAATCCCCACGAGTCGTTATGTCACTCGTGGGGTGAGGTTGGGGTTAAGTTAGAAGAAACTCCTAGTGTACCTAACGAATGGGACCCCATGAGTCGTGGCCTAACCCAACGACTCGTGGGGTGGGTTGTGAGCAAGCCTATGTACTTTTAATGGAGGATGAGTCAATGTACTTGATGGGCAAAACGACGAGTCGTTGCCCGTCCTGACGAGTCGTCAGGTCACTCGTTAGGGTCACCTGGTAGTTATTTTCTGCGAATTAGTAAGGGCCTTCTCATAATTTCTTAAACTCTTAAGGCCTAAACTATGTTGTTTTAAGGTCGAAATAGGGTCTTTAAGGTGGGTTAAGTCCCTAATGCATACCCATTCCCATGCAAGAGCTTGTAGAGAGGTTTTAGGGAGATTCAAGGTCTTCTCCTCCAAGTTTTCATCAATTGCTTTGTGGGTTTTCAAGGAACTTCGAATCAATCCATTTCCAGGTATGTAAGGTTTAGAATGGGTGAAATCCTTTCACACCCATGCCCAAATTTCGATTTAAATCATGAATTCTCCTATTCAAGTTCTATTTGATTTTACCCAAGTGAATAAAAATGTGATTTCTCTTTATGGGTATGATTTAATTGAGTTTTAATTATTGAATTGTGAATGATGGGAAGGTTTTATATTATTTTTTTAAAAATCATGTTTCAAGCTTTTTAAATCTAAAATGCCCATTTGATGAAGGTTCATGAAAGTTATGATTTACGATGAATATGCAATATTTTGAATTTACTGATGACGGAAAAGCATGAATTCAAGTTACCCATATTTATGAGCATATTTTGAAAGAATTGAATATGATGAAGTATTGGGCAATGCCCACATATTGAAGAATGATTTATGATTTACGAAGCGAATTACTTGATTTATCGATTTATGATGTTGGCCGATGAAAGGGGCCTATGATTCTTGGCTAAGCATGTTTTAAAGGGGATCAATGATGATAAATGTTATATTTTAGCAAATGAATCTAAATGCATGAGGTTATTGATTTATGTATGAGCCTATATGCATGTTTTTGGGAGCCATGTCTAGCACCGAGCAACCCAGCGTTCAAAGGACTACGCCGGTGTCTCATAACCACGTGCCACCGTGGGTTTCTAAAAGATATGATGTATTGATAATGATCCCCTCAAATGTGATATCACGCCTAATGCTCAACTCTCACCTAGCAAGCCAGAGTTGGCTCTGCCCACTTGAGCGAGATAGTGGGGCATCATGAAAGGCTCTACCATGATGGTGTTGGTTATGACCAGTCCTCCCATTGTTCCGCATGTCTTATACATTGTTGTTTTTATGCTATTGTCTCAATTTATGTTTTGATAAAGCTTACTTATGATTATGATAATGAATGATTTGAAAGTGTTGAGCCTTATGTTTTCTTATGAAATTTATGATACAAGCATGATGCCCTTCTCCTATTTTTATTTATGAGTTTATTATACTTTTAACGTCCGTTTTACTTGCCTTGCATATCGGTATATTCCACGTACTGATCGCATACTTTCTATGTTATATCGTTTCATGATATAGGGTCCGGATCTCAAGCTCATCCTCATCCTTAGTCCATCTCAGCTTACGCTCTCAGCTTAGTGGTGAGTCCTCATGTTCTGAGGGCCGTTTTGATAGACTTTTATGTTATCTCGTGTTTCAGTATTATTCAGGTTAGTTGGGGATGTTGTCCCATCAACCCATCGTATGTAGTAGAGGCTTTCAGACAATTATATAGTACTCGTCTTATGTATATGTCTAGTATTTCCTGATGTTATATATGGTTACATTTCTGCTATGTTTTATGTGTAATATTCCGCTTATATAAATGGGATTAGTTGTATGCATATGCTATGGGTCGACTTGGGGTCTCTCGGGGTCCCTTGTCCCGTGTTTAGGATCCAGGTGTATGTTTGGGTCATGACAAACTTAGTATCAGAGCAAGGTTTGGAGTGTCCTAGGGTTTCTGAAAGCCGCGTTAAGTAGAGTCTTTTCATGGGTGTGAAGCGAACCAAGCCTATGACAAAGAGGCTACTAGACGTTTAGGAAACGTTCCCTTCTTTCATGTTTTATGTTGTGCGATGAAAAGCCTCTCCATCCCTCTAATTCGTGTTATTCGCGATTTTAGAATTACGGCTCCTAGAAGAATGAATGGTAGGAGGAATGAAAATGAAGGCCACGGAGGTGGCAATGACTATGGGCATCAGCAAGCCCCACCTGTTCAGGAGCCCCAGGCACCAGAGCCAGCTGCCCACTGAGTTTCGGGCGGCTATTCAGATGTTGGCGCAGGCCTTGACTGCTCAGGTCAACCAGCAAGCAATAGCGCAGGTCCCATAGAATGGCAATGCAGTGGCGGCTCGGATTAGGGACTTCTTGAGGATGAACCCTCCTGAGTTCACGGCGTCAAAGGTGGATGAGGATCCACACAAGTTCATTGAAGGGATCTTGAAGGTCACCTAGGTTATGGTGGTGACAAATGGGGAGTGTGTTGACTTGGCCTCTTATCAGCTAAAATAGGTCACTCATATTTGGTACAAGCAATAGAAGGATAGTAGGGCAGTGGGAGCGGGCTCTATCAGCTGGGATGAGTTCCACATGGCCTTTCTCGACAGGTTCTTCCCTCGGGAGATGAGGGAGTTGAAGGAAGCTAAGTTTGTGAACCTCAAGTAGGGAAAGATGACAGTGCTGGAGTATTCGCTAGAGTTCACTCGTTTGTCAAAATACGCCCCAAAGCTAGTGATGGATCATATGGCGCGGGTGAGCCGATTTGTTCATAGTTTGGCTAGCTATTTAGACAAGGATTGCAGGACTGCCATGCTTCAACAGGATATGGACTTTCCTCGCATAGTGTTGTTCGCCTACCAGATGGAGGTGGCCCATGCAAGGGAGAGGGAGGCAAAGAGGGCTCGAACGAATAGTCGTGGGTTTTCACATCAGAGGTCCGGCGGTGTCTACCGCTCACAGTTTCAGTAGAGATCACTAGCCCCAGCACCATCATCAGCTAGTGTTCCATCCAGACCCAGGGGTGATCAGAGGAGTAGGGCTTCAAGGTCGAGGGATTAGAGGAGCACCCAGTTATAGTATGCCTCTCCAGCCTGTGGGAAGTGCGGCAAGAATCACATCGGGGAGTGCCTTCTCGGTTCAGATGTCTGCTATGGGTGTGGTAGATCTAGGCATATGCGTCGAGCGTGCCCATATGCTATACAGGGTGATGATAGGGATCATGCAAAGACCACCAGGACAGTAGCAGCTCCATCCCATTCTGCTCCATAGGGAGCATCGACTAGTGGGGGTGGCGGATTGTGCCAAAACCGATTCTATGCCCTTTCCTCGCGCTAGGAGCAGGAGGTTTCGCCAGACATGGTCAGTAGTATGTTGTGTGTCTCTCATATTGTTGTTTATGCCTGCTAGATTCGAGAGCTACATTTTATTTCATGACTCCTTACCTTGCTAATAGCCTTGGAGTTAGCCCCGAGACCTTGTCAGAACCATTTTCAGTTTCGACCCCTGTTGGTGATTCGGTCATAGCTAGACGTGTCTCTTATATTTTTGTTTATGCGTTGCTAGATTCGGGAGCTACATTGTCTTTTGTGACTCCTTACCTTGCTAGCAGCCTTTGAGTTAGTCCCAAGACCTTGTCAGAACCGTTTTCAGTTTCGACCCCTGTTTGTGATTCGTCATAGCTAGATGAGTATATAGAGAATGCCCGGTCACAGTGATGCATAAGGTTACCTCCGCAGACCTTGTATAGTTAGCCATGACTGACTTTGACATTGTTCTTGGCATGGATTGGTTGTTTTCATGTTATGCTTTGATTAATTATAGGAACCGTACGGTGGAATTTCATTTTTCGGGTGAGTCAGTCTTGGAGTGGAAGGTAGTTCTGCAGTACCAATAGGTCGGTTTATTTCCTATCTTAAGTCCAGGAAGATGATTTCTAAGGGTTGCATGTACCACCTAGTTAGGGTTAAGGATGTGGAGTCCGAGACCCCGACTATTCAGTCAGTTTCGGTGGTGTGCGAATATTCGGAGGTGTTTCCTGATGATTTGTCTGGTGTTCCTTCGAAGAGGGAAATTGATTTCGGTATTGATCTATTACCCGATACGCAGCCTATCTCTATTCCTCCCTACATGATAGCTCTAGCCGAACTAAAGGAATTAAAGGATCAGTTAAAGGATCTATTGAATAAGGGCTTCATTAGACTGAGCCAGTCTCCATGGGGTGCACCAGTTCTATTTGTTCGAAAGAAGGACGGCTCCCTTCGCATGTGTATTGACTATCGGCAGTTGAACAAGGTTACCGTCAAGAACATGTACCCCTTACCTAGGATAGATGACTTGTTTGTCCATCTTGTGCCAAGTGTTTCTCAAGATCATCTCAGGTTCGGGTGTCACCAGCTCAGGGTTCGGGAGAGTGACATCCTAAAGACCGCTTTCAAGACTCGGTATGGTCACTATGAATTTGTTGTTATGTATTTCGAACTAACCAATGCCCCTGCAGCTTTTATGGATCTAATGAACAAGGTGTTCAAGGCATATCTAGACACGTTGGTGATCGTGTTCATCGATGACATCTTGATATACTCACGGAGCGAGGAGGAGCATGCTACTCACTTGAGAGTAGTACTTCAGACCCTCAAGGATCTTCAGCTATATGCAAAGTTCAGTAAGTGTGAATTCTGGCTAGACTCGATGGCATTTCTGGGTCATGTGGTATCAAGAGAAGGCATAAGGGTAGATTCCCAGAAGATTGAGGTGGTGAAGAATTGGCCCAGACCGTTGAATCCTTCGGAAATTCAGAGTTTCTTGGGCTTAGCAGGATACTACCGAAGATTCATTGAGAGCTTTTCATCAATTGCAGCCCCATTGACCAAGTTGACTCAGAAAAAGGTGAAGTTCCAATGGTTGGATGCTTGTGTGAAAAGCTTCCAAGAGTTGAAGACCCGACTCACTTCAGCACCAGTGTTGACCTTACCCGAGGGTATTGATGGATTTATTGTATATTGTGATGCTTCGAGAGTCGGACTGGGATGTGTATTGATGCAGCATGGAAAAGTTATAGTATATGCCTCTAGACAGCTGAAGATCCATGAGAAGAACTACCCGACCCATGATCTTGAGTTGGCCGGGTGGTGTTTGCGTTGAAGATATGGTGGCACTACTTGTATGGTATTCATGTAGATGTATTCACACACCATAAGAGTTTACAATATGTGTTCACACATAAAGATCTCAATCTTTGGCAGAGGAGGTTGTTAGAGTTATTAAAGGACTACGATATGAGTGTTCTTTACCACCCGGGCAAGGCTAATGTGGTTGCGGATGCACTTAGTAGGCTCTCTATGGAGAGTGTGTCTCACGTGGATGAGGGAAAGAAGGAGTTGGTGAAGGATGTCCACCGACTTGCAATACTGGGAGTTAGATTGATCGACTCGACTGATGGCGGCGTTATTGTGCAGAATGGGTCAGAATCGTCCTTAGTGGTCGATGTCAAATCTAAGAAAGATGAGGATCTGACTTTGAGGAAGCTGAAGGAAGCAGTGCGGAGTCAAAAGGTGGAGGTTTTCTCCCAAGGGGGAGATGGTGTGCTATGATACCAGGGTCGACTGTGTGTTCCGGACGTAGATAATTTGAGGGTTCGGATATTGCAGGAGGCACATGGTACAAGATATTCCATCCATCCGAGATCCACGAAGATGTATCAGGACTTGCGAGAAATCTATTGGGGGATGGTATGATGAAGGATATAACAGAGTTCATAGCCAAATGTCCTAACTGTCAGCAAGTGAAGGTCGAGCATTAAAGACCGGGAGGCGTACTTTAGGATATTAGCATCCCCACTTGGAAGTGGGAAGAGATCAATATGGACTTCATTACAGGCCTACCTCGTACTCGCCGACACTATGACTCCATTTGGGTGGGGGTAGATAGGTTAACTAAGGTTGCACACTTCTACCGGTCAAGACCACGGATTCAGCGGATGATTATGCCAGGTTGTATATTCGGGAGTTGGTTTGACTTCATGGAGTGTCCTTGTCTATTATTTTAGACCGGGGTACTCAGTTTACCTCTCAGTTTTGACGGTCTTTTCAGAAGGGACTTGGGATGCAAGTTAAGCTCAGTACAGCCTTCCATCCGCAAACAGACGACCAGTCAGAATGAACCATTCAGACCCTCGAGGATATGTTGAGGGCATGTGTTATGGATTTCAAAGGTAGTTTGGATGATTATTTGCCCTTAATCGAGTTTGCTTATAATAATAGCTATCACTCCAGTATACAAATGGCACCGTTCGAGGCTCTTTATGGGCGAAGGTGTAGATCTCCTATCGAATGATTTGAGGTTGGCAAGGCAACTAGGATAGGGCCAGATTCAGTTCACGAGGCGGTGGTGAATGTTCAGTTGATAAGGGACCGGTTGAAAACCGCTCAGAGTCGTCAGAAATCATATGCCAATGTGAGGAAAACAGACTTGGAGTTTGATGTGGACAACTGGCTATTTCTAAAGGTATCTCCCATGAAGGGGGTCATGTGGTTTGGGAAAAAGGGGAAACTCAGTCCCTGATATGTTGGTCCTTACCGGGTTATGAGGAGAGTTGGTAAGGTGGCGTATGAGTTGTACTTGTCTTCAGAGTTAGCTTCAGTTCATCCCGTGTTTCATGTATCGCTCTTGAAAAGTGCTTAGGTGATCCAATCTTCGTAGTCCCCGTAGATAGCGTTGGTGTAAAGGATAGCCTCAGCTATGAGGAAATTCCGTTGGAGATCTTGGATCGTCAGGTTTGGAGGCTGAGGAACAAAGAAGTAGCTTCAATTAAGGTATTGTGGAGAAATCATCATGTTGAAGGAGTTGCATGGGAGGCCGAAGTAGATATGATGGCTAAATACCCACACTTGTTCCCTATAGGCTCAGTTTCAGTTTGAGGTACCAATTTTGCCCTAAGCCTCTAATTAGTTTTCATGTTTCGTTCATGCGTACAAGTTTGTTTTATGATGAGGTAAATGTATGAGATGTCTGAATGCAGTTCAGTTATGTAGTTCTTTTCAGAGGTAGCCGTTCCAGAAGTTTTTGATTTCAATAGTCAGTATTGGCATATAATGATTGCATGTTTTTGCGTTTTCTGTGTGTTTCTAATATTCGAGGATGAATGTTCCCAACGGGGAGATATTGTTATACCCCGGAAGCTCAAAGATCGGACCCGGGAGTTGAAACGGGAAAATTTTGGAATTTATGTTACAGGCACAAGACTAGTCGTGGGATGACTCGGGAGGAGACCCCACGAGTCGTCAATTGACTTGTGGGTAGGCCTGGAAAAAAGGAAGGATTGAGGTCCCCACGATGGAGATAACGACTCGTGGCCAGTCCCACGAGTCGTTATNGTTGGGGTTAAGTTAGAAGAAACTCCCAGTGTACCTAACAGATGTGACCCCACAAGTCGTGGCCTGTCCCAACGACTCATGGGGTGGGTCATGAGCAAGCATATGGACTTTTAATGGAGGATGAGGCAGTGTACTTGATGGGCAAAACGACGAGTCGTTTCCCGTCCTGACGAGTCGTCAAGTCACTCGTTAGGGTCACCTGGTAGTTATTTTCTGCGAATTAGTAAGGGCCTTCTCGTAATTTCTTAAACTCTTAAGGCCTAAACTATGCCGTTTTAAGGTCGAAATAGGGTCTTTAAGGTGGGTTAAGTCCCTAATGCATACCCATTCCCATGTAAGAGCTTGTAGAGAGATTCAAGGTATTCTCCTCCAAGTTTCCATCAATTGCTTTGTGGGTTTTCAAGGAACTTTGAATCAATCCATTTCCAGATATGTAGGGTTTATAACGGGTGAAATCCTTTCATACCCATGCCCAAATTTCGATTAAAATCATGAATTCTCCTATTCAAGTTCTATGGTGTTTTACTCAAGTGCATGAAAATGTGATTTCTCTTTATGGGAATAATTTAATTGACTTTTAATTATTGAATTATGAATGATGGGCAAGTTTTATATTATTTTCTTTAAAATCAAGTTTCAAGCTTTTTAAATCTAAAACTCTCATTTGATGAATGTTCATGAAAGTTATAATTTACGATGAATATGCAATATTTTAAATTTATTGATGACGGAAAAGCATGAATTCAAGTTACCCCTATTTATGAGCATATTTTGAAAGAATTGAATATGATGAAGTATTGGGCAATGCCCACATATTGAAGAATGATTTATGATTTATAAAGTGAATTACTTGATTTATCGATTTATGATGTTGGCCGATGAAAGGGGCCTATGATTCTTGGCTAAACATGTTTTAAAGGGGATCAATGATGATAAATGTTATATTTTAGCCAATGAATATTAATGCATGATATTATTAATTTATGTATGAGCCTATATGCATGTTTTTGGGAGTCGTGTCTAGCACCGAGCAGCCTGGCGTTCAAAGGACTACGCCAGTGTCTCATAACCATGTGCCACCGTGGGTTTCTAAATGATATTATGTATTGATAATGATCCCATCAAATGTGATATCACGCCTAATGAACAACCCTCGCTTGGCAAGCCAGAGTCGGCTCTGCCACTTGAGCGAGATAGTGGGGCATCATGAAAGGCTCTACCATGATGGTGTCGATTATGAACAGTCCTCCCATTTTTCCGCATGTCGTATGCATTGTTATGTTTATGTTATTGGCTCAAGTTATGTTTTGATAAAGTTTACTTACGATTATGATAATGAATGATTTATGAATGATTTGAAAGTCTTG
>JACEIK010006377.1:70048-80399 GCA_018107945.1 Datura stramonium
CACCCAATACCTGATGATTGGAAGCTAACCGATGAACTGCCTGATGAAGATGCAATGGTCATTGAAGTTCAACCTCCATGGAAGATGTACTTTGACGGTGTTGCACATCGTGGCAGAGCTGGGCTAGCGTAGTATTTTTCACTTCACAAGGAGAGGTTTTACCATACTCATTCACTTTGACGCAATGTTGCTCCAATAACGTCGCTGAATATCAAGCGTTAATACTTGGGCTGGAAATGGCCATTAACATGAAGCAATTGCGATTGCAAGTCTTTGGTGACTCTCAATTGGTGATCAATCAACTCTTGGGAAGCTATGAGGTCAAGAAACCTGAACTGCGCCCCTATCATGATTATGCTCAAAAGTTGATAGGATGGGCTTTGGGATGTGACCCTCCAACATGTACCAAGGAAGGAAATAAGAAAGCTATTGCATTGGCTACTCTAGCTTCAACACTAACTCTGCCAGATCAAGCATAAGTTACTAACTGCCAAAAATGGGTAGTACCGTCACTGAATGAGGATGAATATATAGAAAATAAGTTTGAGAATATCGTCTCTATCTCTGAAGGGGTGAAGGAGGACTAGCGACAATCCATTATTAACTATTTGTGTTATGAAATTTTGCCAGAAAATTCAAGAAGAAGCGTTTGAGGGAGTACTCTTCCAAAGTTTGGGGGAGGAAGAAGCGTTCCAAACTTTACAAGAAGCACATTCAGGAGTATGTGGGTCACATCAATCTGGACCGAAGCTTCACTTCCATATAAAAAGGATGGGATATTATTGGCCAACAATGGTAAAAGATTGCTTGGACTACGCCCGAAGATGCAAGGCTTGCCAGTTTCATGAAAATTTCGTACATTAGTCACCCGAAGTATTACACCCAACCATCATATCTTGGCCATTTTGATCATGAGGATTAGATGTCATTGGTCCGTTGCCAAAATTTTCTGGTGGACACTTGTACATCTTGGTTGCAATAGATTGCTTCTCTAAATGGGCTGAAGTTGTTGCTCTTAAAGAGGTAAAGAAAGAGAATGTTGTAAATTTCATCCGAGTCAATATCATCTACCGTTTTGGCATTCCTTGTTATATAATAACAGACAACGACAAGCCATTTGATAACAAGTTGATCAATAAAACTTGTGAGCTTTTTGGTTTCAAGCAGCGTAAATCTTCTATGTATCATGCTGCCGCCAATGGTCTAGCTGAAGCATTTAATAAGACTTTGTGAAACTTGTTGAAAAAGGTCGTCTCCAAGTCCAAACGAGATTTGCATGAACGGATGGAGAAAGCTTTGTGGGCATATAGGACGACTCACCGCACATCGACACAAGCAACGCCATACTCGCTTGCTTATTGAGTTGAAGCAGTCGTACCACTTGAGCGCCAAATACCTTCTTTAAGGCTTGCTATTCAAGAAGGGTTCACTGAAGAAGAAACTGCTCGATTATGGCTTGCAGAGTTAGAAGCACTTGATGAGAAGAGACTGGAGGCTCAACAAAATCTGGAATGCTATCAAGCTTGTCTATCTCGTGCTTTCAACAAAGAGGTTCGCGTGACATGCTTTCAAGTAGGTGATCAAGTCCTGGCAGTAAGAAGGCCTATCATCACTTCTCGTAAGTCTGGGGGCAAATTCACTTCAAAGTGGGATGGACCATATGTCATACAAGAAGCATATTCAAGTGGCACTTACAATCTTGTTGACGCAGATGGCGTGAGGATTGGTCCTATTAACACAAATTTATTGAAAAGATACTATCCTTGAAGAAAGACAACGCTCCTTAAGGCAAGAGCATAAATTGCATGTCACTCCTAGATCGCAAGAGTATAAACTGTGCACGACTTTATTAAAAAAAAATTAAAAAAGAATAAAAAGAGGTCCGCTAGATTGAAAACCTCGCAAGAGGCGATCTAGGAAAAAAAGAGGACACCAAAACAAATTCACTCTTTATGAACTACGGTGTCACGCCCTACCTTGGGAGGCACGACTGGCACCTGGTGCCCTATTAGGACCTGAACTGCTGAGCTGACTGAGTCTAAGAACCTCTGGTGCAGGGCTGATTCTAATTCTAGAATAATAAAAACAACGGGTTATATAGCGGCTGTAAATACAACCCCCGGCCAACAAGGCCTATGACCACCTGTGAAAATAACTAGCTAACCAGAGACAAACAATCATAGGGAGTCCTATGCGGGCCGACAAGGCCACCATGATATCTAGTTATAACTGAAAAGTAAAATCAGATGCTAAACTGAACTATGACCGACAAGGCCACCAATCAACAGCTAAACAGGGCCTTATACGGCCAACACACATAATCTAAAATACATATGGGCCCCACACAGCTGATATCATCTAATCACAGGGAAGTAACACAATCTGCAAGCCTCTAGGAGTAATAAGATGGTCGGAACAGGGCCCCGACCTACCCATATTGTACAAACAAAAAAAGTAAACCTCTATCACACCAGCTCCGGAAGAAGGGAGCTGACGGCTCTGTACGGCTGACTAGAACTACGAGGGACCTGCTCCTCGTCTATCTATACCTGCATATAAGTAATGGAGCGCCCCAAAAGAGGGCGTCAGTACTCCTGACATGCTTTACTAGGATTCATACTGGACTACTATGCTGAAGAAACTAACTTGCTGAAGGAAAATGCCTTAACATACCTCATTCGCTATTTACGGATTAACTGGCGAGTTTTAACTCGTGTTCAACTGCCCTTCTCAACTGTAATCATATTAACAGAAGAATAGGGATACTTTATTACTATATTCTAAGAAAACAATAACTTATATATATATACTGACTATACTTCAACTTATCGAAAGACGATCAAAAACTCGTACTTTCTCGGGAATCTAGAAGGGAGAAATACTTACTCTAGGCACGTGATCGTATTGACACTAGTTTGAAATAATTACACCAACTTAGGCTCGGCGGGACGACGATTTGCCGGGCGTATTTTATGAAAATAACTCCGTAGTGATGCTCTTTGCAGCCTTATACTTCACTACCCGGAGTTAATTTAGATTTTGACGGCGTTTAGCGGCGTAATCGGATGATTTCCAAAGGTTTTCCTTCGTTCTTACCTCTGTTGGTCGAAGTTATATGAATAATGACATAATATCTAAGTGTGAGGCCTTTATATACTTGAGGCGGCAGACAAGGCAACGTGGCACTCTGCCCATCCGCTGATTCTGCTCCGTGCCACTTTGGGTAACGCGGAGGGGGCTGCTCCATGCCACTTTTCCCCTCTGGTAATTTGGTTCGGCCTCCTCCCGTGAAATCCCGACTTTACACTCGTTCGGCCTTTTCCCGGGCCCTTTTCTCGTACATATGGCACTCTAAAACTCTCAACCAACATACGAATAGGCCGACTAAATGTTAGAAACTTACGGGGTATAACATACGGAATGACTTGTTCCTCTTCACCGAGGTACGTAGGCAGCTTAGAGTTTTATTCTAAGTTCAGTCTCATGAGTTTAAAAAGGATATATCACTCCAAGTGATGTTCAAGAAAAAGGTGATGAGTTAAAATTCACCTAACCAACACATGAAGATCAAATTCAGAGGGGTTCTTTCTTTTCAACTTCGAACCTTCATTAGATCTTGATGGTTCAATATAAACGGGGTCAAGCCTCCGTGAGGAATTAGTTTCCCCAAACAAGATGACTACATTTTCAGCGAGTTATCAAATCCGCAAATCATAGTTTGCAGGTTCACAAAGTCTTTGAGTTGAAGATTTAAAACCACTATGTAGGTAAATCTGGGTTTGTCAACTTATCATCATTCAAAGACGATTTCAAATATATCTATAATCTGAGACTTTCTCGATGGTTTTAAAAATTTGAATTTCAAATATGTCCTAGATTGAGAAGTTGAGTTTCTTTTGATTCTGACATTGATATACTTGGTGTGCGCACGTGCGGATTCAAAATTGTTAGCGGATCAACATTCAAAGTTTATTTCAGAAAGTAAAAAACAATTATTCGAAGCAAAAAGAAAATAGACTTTATTCATAATAAGAGTATCCACTGATGAATTGAAAGAAATAAAAGAAAACTAGCAAAATCTTGAGACTAATCTAAACATAGTTTGTAATTGATTAAGTCTTGGCGCATAGCTTCCAGGCATTCCTTCTTCTGCTCTAAATCGGTCAAGTCGTCAGAATTCAACAAATCTGCATCACTGCATGCATCAGAATCCTTTTCAGTAGTTGAGACCCCTAATTTGGCTTCTTCAACTTCTTTCTCTGTAGCGTCTAAGAGGATTTATAGATCCTTCTCTTCTCTGCGTAGCTTCTCTATCTTCTCTTTCACCTCTCTTAGAGATTGACGGATGGAGGAAACTTCCTCAATATTCTCGTATTCTTAAAGCATGGCATTTGAAAGATGTTTCCCAACTGTTATGAAAAACTCTTTTCTTGCAGCTTCCATATCCTTATCATGTAGGGCCGATCGTCCTGATCATATATAGCAGCGAGCTCAAAAAAGGACTTCAATAATTTCATCAAAGGGGAAACATTCACACCTTTGCCATCCATCTCGTCAAGAATCACTTGGACTTCTTCTTTAAGAGAAGAAGCACAATCTACATCACTTTCAGAAAGCTTACCCTGAATTACAGTCCAAAGTTCATAAATAAACATCTTTCGGTAGCTTAGGAAAACCTTCTTTCCGTCAAACACGGACACTGCAGTTGTTGGATGCTTTTGCAAATCAGAACTCAATCTTGCTCTCACTCTATCACGAGGAGCAGAAGTTGCCTCTTTTTTGGTTTTTCCTGTAGAAGGTGACTTTATTGGGTTCGGACCAGAAATAGATTCACCACTTTTCTGCGACCTTTCTCGTGGTAATGCTCCGCTGCCATTTGACTGTAGAGGCAAAAAGAGCAATTAATAAAAGTTATTGCAGACATATTAGGTAAACTAAAAGTTGTAAGCATACCTCTTTAATAAGAACGGTCAAAGTCCTCGAAGGACTATCAACACTGTCATGAATCTCGACCACTGCTAAATCTGCATCCCCTAATTTGTTTGAATGTGGTCTTACCTTCTTCCAACAACGATCCTCATGATTTCTATTACTTTCACCTTGAGACGATCTCTTTTTAGAAACATGAGAAGCTATACTTAAAAGAAAGGAGCCTTTGCCACCCTGAAAATCTTGATCAGACACTTGTTCAATTGGAGTATTTTTAAGTAACTGAGGTCCTTTTCCTTTGTATTGCTCCAATGACATGACCAATGGAGTAAAGGAATTTTCAGTCCGTGGGACTGCATTGCTATATTCTTGATGTGCAACCTCTGAAATCTTGATAGAAATTGGCCCAGCTGCATCCATCAAAGTTTGTAAGTAGCCATCAAGAAAATTTTCGTGCATTATCGACCACCAAGTCTTATAATCATCTGCGAAGAGTTTCTTCACGTTAGGAATAATGGGGGAAAAGTCGCACGTGACATCAATTTATCTAACACGTAAATCTGCCAATATCTAAGTCCTTCAGCCAATGAAGCACTACGATTATCATTTGCTAAAGCGCCTGGGATTCTTTGGTAAAATCCAAATTGACAGCTAAATCGATGTGGGCTATATGACTCGATGATAGTTGAGTTTTCATTTCTTAAGGAGAGATATCCAAAATAGATGCTCATGAAATAATTTGACTCTAATGTTTATGCCTCGTCATTATAAATATAGTTATAAGGCTCGGAATTATTTAACATAATAGAGTCCAAGCTATGTTATCTCATAAATGATTGCGTTTTCTTTCTTCCTTTTTGTCAAATTAATGCAGCGCCCTCTCCAGAAAATGCCACATAAATGGATTTGACAGTACATTTGCAAGCGCATAATGAGTATTGAAATAACGAGCAAGTGATGAAGGGCATATTTATGCACTTCATAGAAATATTTTTACCCGTACATTACTATATTTTGAGAACAAATTACGTGTGTTTGCATGTGATTATGTTATATATTTATAAAATTAGCTAACGCATGTGATTAGATGTTTTTTGGGCTAAAAGTGATGGATTTGAGTGTATTTGATACGTTCGGAATGAATTTGAAGAAGAAGAAATGCACTACGCAAGAATTGAAGAAAAAAATATATGGTGCAATGCCACGCCTATATGACAAGCCGCACGAGGCAGCAGCAAGATCAGCGCTACAGGCCGCGCGAGGCGCCAGCATTCCTTGGCGATGGCAGGCGCGAGGCGCCAGACTCCCTGCATGATGGGGCGTGCGCAGCAGCCTTGTCCGTGCGCGTTGGCAGGCGCGAGGCACTTCCTTCTCGGTGCAATGACACACGCGATGCGGCACGGGACGTGGCATTGGTAGGAGGCGACGCATAAAAGGTTTCCAATGGCCAAAAATGGATCTCCCACTTCAACTAGGAAAAGGAACTTTAAATCCCAAGACAAATTCATCAAGAAAAAAGCAAAGCATAAATCTACTACTATAAATACCCCGTTATTTCCATGTAATAGCTAAGTTTTAGAGAAGGTTTTTAAGTCTTGGATTTTCTTTAGTTTACAATAAATTTGAGAAGACATATTTTGAGACGATTGTAAAGTTGTTCTTCCGAATTTTGCATTAATCAAGTGAAGGTTCTTCCGGTCATTGTTGTAAGTATTGATTTTATTTTTTATTTATGAATGCTATTAATTTACTTATGAACATGATAGGATAAAACCACCACAACTAGGGTTGTGGAAACCATGGTGAATTAACAAAGTTTGCACAACATGATTTTAAACCAATACTAAATGCTTGAATTGTATTCTCTTCATGCTTAAACGTTTCTTAACGGTGCGCAACGTTAGGACATGTCCGAATTCTTTACTTGCTTAGGTCTAAGAGGTAGAGATTAGGAAAAGAGAATTACAACGGAGCCTTGATCTTGATGATCATTGTGTTAACTTGAGTTGTGGTCGCAGGATAGTTAAATCAGGAACTTAGTGATAACGGATAGTTTGAAACCACTCATGAGACTTGGTTGAGTGATTGAGTATAGTCATTCAATAGGGACTGGTCGGTCGTTTGAATGAACCTAAGTTATCAGTTCTACAAGTAAATTATTGGGATAGATCGCTAGTGTAAAACCCAAAGTAGTTAAGGATCCATGGGGAACACTTACCCTAGTTAATTGAATTAATTTAGAAACAACCATCAATTTATCAACATTGTTACTTATTAATTTTACAAATCCCCCCTCTTAGGAAATAATTGATTAAAAAACTTAAGCACTAGCGTTCTTCTACATCCTTCCATATTCCCTGTGGGATTGACCCCAACCTCTAGTTGGGTTCTTTATTGACAACATCCGCTTCATACTTCCAAAGGAGGTATGGTTTGAGCATTATCAAAAAGTGGTTCTGTTGTCGGGCAATACGGTTTAGGATTAGATTAATTCCGTGTTTAACTTTTAGTCTTTATTTTTTATTTTTTTTATTTTTCTTTTATTTTCTAACATGTCACAAGGTGGCGTGGTAAAACAAGCGGCCAAGATGTGACCACGGTCTCAACAGGTATCTTGATGAAGTCTGAGTAATCAAGATACGTGTGTCGTGCCGTGACGTTAAATCAGGCGCTACTTGGGAGGCAACCCAAGATAATTTTTTTGCTTTTATGTGTTTGTTCAAGTGTGCAGGTGATAGCTCATAATTTTTAACAAAACAATTTGAGCATGAAATACATAGATGGGGGAAGCTGTTCTTACCTTCACAGACGACAAGGAGTGGAGGCCCAGGGAGTTCTTCTTGCACTCTATTACTTTATGCTTATTTATTTTCGTACTGGGGGCCGTGTAACTAATTAAGTGTGGGGTGGGAGAAGTGAACTTCATATTATCATGAATTTCTTAAATGTTAAATTTGCACATGGTAGGCCTAGTTTTTTTTAATTTATGATTTATTTTGCATGCTTGTAAATTTGTAGTATTTTTTCAGTTTTATTTTATTTTGGGTTCCTTCGGTTTTTGTTTTCGGTACTTTTCCGGTGGATAGTCCTTTAGAACCGACTAGAGAGTCTAGATTTTTTATTTTTTAGTCATTTAGTCATGACTTTACCCGATGATGGATGGATGATGACCGTCTTAAGGGTAAATTAGTCATTAGGAAGAACAAGAACTTGGATCCTACGAATGTTAGGTGCTTCACTTTAGGTATCATTGAGACTTTATTAAATCCACTCGAAAATGCATGAAAAAGATAGAAGCACTTAGTCTTTCAAAAATTGACTCTTGTACTTGAAAAGATGAGCTTAATTATGTTATGCATGCAATATGAATATATGTGTTTATGTTATCTTGATTTCCATTGTTAAACCATCTTGTGCCAATGTGTGAAGAATTATTTTTGATATACTACATGCTTGTAAATTAACGTCTAGAACTTGCCCAGTGTGTGTGCAAAATAAAATATGAATGATGGATTTAGGAAGTGATATAGGCGTTTATTTGATAGCCCTAATTTTATCCTATTTTACCTACCTTGATTGTAATTATCCTAGTTAACCATGTTGAGCCTTAGCCTATTCTTTTGATAGCCATATTATAAGGTTGAATCTCTTTTTGTTGTATTGACTTATATTTGATCCAAATGACTCCTAGAGCACTTTAATAAAAAAATTTGTAGGAAAGGAGCATAATTGAAAAAGTGAAGGGAAAGGCTAAAAAGTGTGGTGAATTAGAAGAAAAGAAAAAAGGTGAAATTTTGCTAAACAAGGAGGGTGATTGTTAGCGGGAAACAAAAAGAAGAAAGAGCTTTGAAAAATTGAAGATGAAAAAAATGTGTAAATGAGCTCAATGATTAAAAGAAAAAATTCCCACTAGTCACCTAAGTTGAAAAATTGAAAGGAGGTATAAGGAGAAAATTTGGAAATTGAGGAAAGTGCTGAAAGTATTCAAAGTATTGTGAAGTATTAAAGTGCTTAGGGAGATTAGTCACTATCTGGGCCAAATAGTCTCTGCTCGTCCCTTAGCCTACATTACAACCAAATTA
This sequence comes from Datura stramonium, assembly GCA_018107945.1. NCBI lineage: Eukaryota > Viridiplantae > Streptophyta > Magnoliopsida > Solanales > Solanaceae > Datura > Datura stramonium. The sequence continues at coordinate 79,060 of JACEIK010006377.1, forward strand.
AAGTCCTAATTGATCCTTGATTCATAATTCTATATTAGCGTATTACACTAAGGGCAAGTGTATGGGTCGTCTTTTGCATGTATGTTGAGTTCTTTTGTGAGAGTGAGCAGAAACTATATTATTTATGCCCAAGTTAATCTTATTCTATATCTTGTGTGAGAAAAGGGCATCTCTCCAAATTTTGAGGGGCACAATGGTAAGACTTTGATTTAATCTTGATTGATAAATTACATATGATTCATGTTGGCCCAAAATATGTCTTGATGAGTTAATTTTCAAAAGCTAAGTGATTTCGAACATTGACATTCTAATGTTGATCCTATATGCATGCGAGTGAATTATTTGAGCTTCATTGATTTATCTCATGATCCTAAGTGCAAGTAGACCTGTTTGTACGATGAATTTTGTGCTTAAATGTGAGAAGGGAAGTAGTAGATTGTTTGAGGACGAACAATAGTTTAAGTGTGGGGTATTGATGAAGGGCATATTTATGCACTTAATAGACATATTTTTACCCGTACTTTACTATATTTTGAGAATAAATTACGTGTGTTTGCATGTGATTATGTTATATATTTATGAAATTAGCTAATGCATGTGATTAGATGTTTTTAGTGCTAAAAGTGATGGATTTGGGTATATTTGATACGTTCGGAATGAAGTTGAAGAAGAAGGAATGCACTATGCAAGAATTGAAGAAAAAAATATATGGTGCAATGTCACGCCTGCACGACAAGCCGCACGAGGCAGTAGCAAGATCAGCGCTACAGGCTGCGCGAGGCACTGCTTACCCAGGCGCTACAGGCCGCTCGAGGCGCTAGCATTCCTTGGAGATGGCAAGCGCGAGGCGCCAGACTCCCCACGCGATGGGGCGTGCGCAGCAGCCTTATCCTTGCGCGTTGGCAGGCGCGAGGCACTGCCTTCTCGGCGCAATGGCACACGCGATGCGGCACTGGACGCGGCATTGGTAGGAGGTGACGCGGAAAAGGTTTCCAACGGCCAAAAATGGATCTCCCACTTCAACTAGGAAAAGGAACTTTAAATCCCAAGACAAATTCATCAAGGAACAAGCAAAGCATAAATCTACTACTATAAATACCCCTTTATTTTCATGTAATAGCTAAGTTTTAGAGAAGGTTTTTAAGTCTTGGAGTTTCTTTAGTTTACAATAAATTTGAGAAGACATATTTTGAGACAATTGTAAAGTTGTTATTCCGAATTTTGCATTAATCAAGTGAAGGCTCTTCCAGTCATTGTTATAAGTATTAGTTTTAGTTTTTATTTATGAATGCTATTAATTTACTTATGAACATGATAGGTTAAAACCACCACAACTAGGG
>JACEIK010006378.1:13197-37624 GCA_018107945.1 Datura stramonium
TAGTAAATTAACACTTGAAAAGGTTTCACCTCGTAGTCCAGTCCCTGTGGGTTCGACATTCCGGTTCTTAAAAAGAGCCACTATATTACTTGCACGACCCTTACACTTGCGGGCTCATCAGCATCTTGGTTCACTCCCGGTTGCTTGTATAACTTACATATACCCAAAAAATTCATCAAGTGAGAGTGGGCATCATCAAATGCATGACCCACAAATATTCCCTTCATGTTGAGCAGTTGCATCGTTGCACTGGTAATATCGAACTTTTCCCAGCAAGCAAAGGGGGAGGTACTATAGATCTAGTGGCACCCTAGCTAACTCTCGATCTCTAGCCCGAGATTGCTCTTCAACGAACATTCTCTCGGTAGCTTGGTCCATAGTTTCCTGCTCTTGGATGTTGACCATTCTTCTCAAGTTTCTTAAGGTCTGCTGAAGTTCGTGATCAATTGGAACAAGGGATTTTCCTTAGCTTCTAGTATCAGGCATGCACGAACATAGGAACTGTTATGAAAACAAAAACAACAAAAGAAAATAAAAAGGGAAATAAGAACCAATAGTAAAGATAACACAATTAACAAACACTTTAGTCGTATTCCCTGTTAACGGCGCAAAAAATTTCATGTCGCCAAATTACACCTCGCAATTAAGATATAAGCGGTCGATGTCAAATATAAAACCCAACTAGAGGTTGGGATCGGTCCCACAGGAAATATGGAAGAATTTGAATTAATGTGAATGACTGTTACCATTGTATTACTTATTTCCTATGGGGGAATGAAATAAAATAATAAACAAAAGTGAAACTATTGAATGCTTAGATCAATGTTGTTTTGTATTCAATTAATGAATTTTACTAGGATTGTGTTCCCAGATTTCATAACCACATGGCTTTACACTAGTGATCTATTCCAGTGTTTAACATGCCATATTGGTAAGTGAGGTTCACCTAAATGGTTGCTCCCCTATCTAGATGATTTTCACCATCCAACTTGGTCCGTCTACGGGTGTATTCTTGATTAACCCTTAACCTTTAATATCAGATTAGCTATCCCCGAACAAGTTCAAGCTATTAGATGAGGGTTGATAGCCTCAAATCTCTATTGTAAATCCCTTTTTCCTATTCACTACCCCCTTGGTCTGGTAATTAAGAATAAGGCAAGTCTTAACATTTTCAACCGTTAAGAATCAATTAAAACAAAGGGAAAAATAATACATGCATTAAACCCCAATCAAGAATCACTAAGCGTTTAACCTATGTGTGTTAATTCATCATGGTTCCCAAAACCCTAGTTATGGGTTTAGCTACTCATGCTTGTAATGTTAAAATCACAAAATTTAAAATAAATCATATTTGCAACTTACAGAAATTTGTAGAATAAAACCATGTGATTGAATAAAACTCCAAAAATTGATAACTAAATTCCAATGTTACTTTTGCGCCTTAAATCTTCAAGAACAAAATTGCAAACTTCATTTCCTTGAACCAAGAATAGTCGTACAACACCAAATCATATGTGAAAAATAGTAAAAATAAACTGTCTCTCGAAAATAAACCTAAACAATGTATTTATAGTTCTAAGAAAACCTTTTCCTAATTAAAACTGGAAACTAGGTTGTCAGTGGTCACCGGCTTGGCAACGATCCATTAGGAGCTTTGACGAGTCGTGCCTTGCTAAAATCAGTCGTCCTCAGGATAAGGCCCAGTTGTGGCAATGGATCACCTAACGACTCATTGTGCCTGGGCACGAGTTGTTAGGCCTCTCGTGGTCCAACCTCCTCAAATTTTCGGTGCACCCTATGTGTCGCTCCAGTGGTCTCCCAATGAGGCGTTTGGTCAGACAACGACTTGTTACATCATCCGTCAACTTCACTGGTTAATTCTTCAATAATTCCTCTCCAAGTCTTCATGACTGACTTCACAACTTGTTACCAGATGTAATGAGTCATTCCTTTCACCCATTAAGTACACTAGTCTTGCATCATCAAAACTCAATCTTTTCTCATGACTTCTCAGTGACGAATCGTACTAAGTGCCAATGACTCGTTAAGTGCCTGGCAATCACCTGTTCAGTTGTTTTAGGCATTACTTTGCCCATTTTACTTCTGACCCTATTTTCCTACAACAATAAACACAAAACACATCATACCTATATAAACATAACTGAAATGTGCATAGTTTCTTGGTTTTAACCGTCGAAAGGACCGTAAAATCACGGCACACTAGTAGAGATGTCCATAACCTTGCCAAGGCGATCGATGATACCATGATATCAATATCAAGCTAAAGGGCCAATCATGTTGGGGATATGTCACAAGGGAGGTCCCAATAATATTTAAGTATCAACCTACATTTGCACGTAGTTCAGGGGGATAGGGTTATCGACCCTTAACCCGCTCGGTGCTAGACTATTCTTCCAAAAACATGCAATGCTCTACATAGTATTTAACGAAGCTCAACAACGTCTATTGATGAAGCTCAACATTGTGTATTTACAAAGCTCAACATCATCCCTCAACAAAGATCAAGATGAAATCATGCATAACTCAACATCGTATTAAATGAAGCTCAACATTGTCTATTGAGAAAGCTCATAATGACATCATGCATAGACTCAACATCATATGAAAATGAAGCTGAACATTGTTTATCAACAAAGCTCATAATGACATACATCTAAATTATAAATTCATGCATATAGGAGGCTTTTCTTAGAAACATACTACAGGCTGGAATTTATAATAAAAAATGGGAAATTTCACTTCAAACAATGTGGTATGCTTATTTCAGGAAAATCATCACTTTAAATCAACATGTGGGCATCACCCAAAGCTTTATCATACTAGGATCTAATCAATTCACTTTGAAAACATCAAGATAATAATGGGCAGTTTTAGAAATATGTTTTTCATCACCAAATTCATCATCATCACACATTTATCATAAATCACCTCTCTTATGAACTCTTCATTCATGGGCGTTTTAGATTCAAATTTTAGAAAATAATTTTTATAAGGGAAAAATAATTTAGAATCTGCCCAAGTTTCGAAATCACTAATATAAATACAATCTAATCATATCCATGTATAGAAATCAATCTTTCATGTATTTGGGTTGAAACTCCATATACTAGACATAGAGATTCTTACATTTAAGGAGGGATTGGGCATAGGTGTGGAAGGAAAATACCCATTTAAAACCCTACATACCTGAAAGGGATGATTCTACCACCTCACTGATTTCCTAAAGAAAAAATTCTAAGAAAACCCCTTAGAGAAGCTCTTGATCACCTCTTAAATTTCATAAACTTGCATGCACGGAAGGAACACACTTAGAATAGATTTTTCCCCTACTAAAATCCTCCAAAACGAGCCTTAAATGACTTATTATAGGGCCTTAGGATGAAGAAATAACGAAAATACTCTTACTGATTACGCAGAAAATTGCTCACTGGACCAAACAACGGACAAACCAACAGGTCGTTCGAGGATTCCACGACCCTTGGTATCCGTCCGTGCTATGCACTGCTCAAGCCTACTCTCAGATTCGAACTATGGATAGACAGGATGAACTGTCCTTAGGTCCAATGAGTCATTTTTTTCAGTTGTTTATTTCCCTCCCGAACCTTCTAAACTTTCCTACGACGAGTCTCACCATGACTCATTGTGGGGTTAAACGGACTGTGATATCCGTCTGTCAAATCCACAAAAGATTTGGGTTCCCTTACCATGACTCTTCACAAAGCGCCGTTGCAAGCCGCAATGGGTTGTTGCATGACCCATAATACACCCCAACTACTAAGTACATCTCCTACCACGACCACTAACGACGACTCATTGTTTCTTACAACGAGTCGGTACATCAACCGTTGCTTCCACTACCACCTGGACACCTGAACCAAGGATTGCTAACAACGGCTCGTGGTTACATACCACGAGTCATTGTAGCTCTCATCCTGCAATTTTTTCCCCAACATTCAACAGTTTTGCATTTTAGCTTCTCGGGTATACTCCTAGGCACTTCCGGGGTATTACAACTCCCTAGGGAAAAACCTGTCCAGTAATGCAATTATAAATTCATCCCAACCTACGAGGCCTGCACCGATTCCCCGACTGTCTCTCCACTGGAAAAACCATATATACGCAACTCCTTTCGGCTAGTAGGAAGCTAAGTCTGCGCTCTTAGTTCCCGTCACTCCAATGATTTGCATAATTTTCATGATCTCTTCCAAGAACTCATACGGGTCCTCATCCACCTTTGACCCTAAGAATTCAGGTGGGTTTATTCGGACAAAGTCTCTTATCCTTGCTGCTGCCACATTCCCATTCTGGGGAATATGAGCCATCTCTTAGTAATTAATCTAGGCAGTCATGTCCTACGCTAACATATGAAGGATTTCTTGGAACTCAGCATGAGTGACATGATCATCCATTAGGTTCACCGGGGCTGGTGGTGCCTGGTGGCGGCCATTACCATTCCTTCTTCCATTCGCTCTTCTAGGAGGCCTTATCTGCGAGCGCGTAAAGCATGAGTTAGGGAGGAAATATTTAGAGTTTCATACTCTATGCACAATAAGAATCATGAAGAAAAGGGAACATTCCTAAAACGTCTCGTAGCCTCTTCATCATAAGTGTTGCGTGGTTTACATCCATGAAGAATACTCTACTTAAAGCAGCTTTCAGACACTGTAGGACACTCTAAACCTTTGCTCTGATACAAAGTTTTTCACGACCTGAGCTTACACCTTAGTCGTAATATGGGACAAGAAACCCCGAAAGGCTCCAAGTCGACCCATGGAATAATCATAGTATAACACTTAACAATATAAATAGCTAATAGAAACATAACTGAGAGGAAACTAACATTAAGGAGTCAAGTTTAAACTTAAGGACATGATCAAACAAAACATAATACATAGGCTGAATCTGATTATACATGTCTGAAATCCTCTACTAAACTGATGAGCTGCTGGGAAAGGTCCCCAGCTAACTCCTGAAGACTAAAAACTGAAATATAACAAAAATAAGAAAGATCAATCTCATCCTCGAGAGATGACGACTCACCACAATTTGTTGAGATGGGAGAAAGAGCGTGTCTACTAGCGAGGCTGAGTCCAGGTACCTGAATCTATATCATGAAATTATATAGCACATAAAGTATGCAGTCAGTACTTGGAATGTACTAAGCGTGCGGAGAAAACGTAAACAAACTTAACATACAAGTATACAAGAAGGAAATGAACTGAATACATCAACATGTCACTGATTTAGAATGCAACAAGCCTCTTTTGAGTCACATACACATATCTACATGAAACTTTCATTTTGGAACTCATATTCTAAAGCATCATCAAGCTCATACAGAAGGGTCAAGTATTGATCATTTAATAAGAGCCAAAGCTGAAACTAGTATCATACACCATGCTGGACATCTGCAGGTAAATGAGTCTGTATGTTGCTATATCTATTCTAAACTAAAGTCTGAACTATACGGAGCTGAACAAGACTAATAATATAACTGAAGGAGTCATTCTCTACTACGTAGAGTCCAAACTAAACTAAGGGAGTCATTCTTTGCTATAGAGAGTCCCAACTAAACTAAGGGAGTCATTCTCTGCTATGGAGAGTCCTAACAAAACTAAGGAGTCATTCTCTGCTATGGAGAGTCCCAACTAAACTAAGAAATATATTCTCAGCTATGGAGAGTCTCTAGCTGACTAGAACATAAGGAGTACTATTCCGACCTTATACATCTGATCTATGCTACTACAGCTAATAAGAAACATGAGCATTTACTGATTTTGTCATAGAGCATTCATTTGGAAGGATTTGGGCTACTTTCGACTAACAACAAGCCTAAATGTCTAAAGGATCATTCTCATGCTTTATCATAATAATTCATATTGTCATGGTACCAAATCAACATTTAATTTACACATATTACATTTACAAACATCAATAGATTCATATCATACATTACACATCCACAACATTCAAGTCCCAAGTTCATAATGCAAGACGTATAGCATAGAGTCATGTAGAATCCATAGGTCCAATTTACACTTTAACATAGATACATTGATTCATATATTTTACACTTACGGAAAGCCTATATACTTAACTCATACCTTAAACATGTACAACAAAATCATGATAGGAGCATATATTTACTTCATGGAACCCATTTCGAAATTTACTCTGATTCATAAAGAAAACATGATAATTATGCCGTTATCATAGGTTTACCTCCTACCCAAAACATTTCCATCCAAAACATATTGAAAACACATACATACTTTCAATTTATCAAGCCCATAAGTTCAAATCTCATCTCAACATATCTATAAATTCATATATTCTAGTTTTTAAGGGAATTCTTATGATCTTCACATATCATAGGCTTTGATACAAGTTCGTGGTATAATCGAACGAATAATAACAAAATCCTAATCTAAGTGTTACACTATCTCATGAAGGATATCCCATAATCATGCATTTTCACCATTTAGCACATAATTTGAGATATTCAAATAATTCCATAGGAATCATTAACTTTTAATTCTAGTGGGCCTTAAAATTCATAGAAGTTATACAAGAAATCATCCACAAATCAAAACCCTGAGTCATGCTTTTCTAGAATAATGAAATCGGGATTTTTGATAAAAAATTTTGGGGCACAATGATGGAAGAATATCCTTATTAAAAAACCTACATACCTGATTAAAGAAGAAACCCCCACTTAAACATGCACCTTGAAGCCTTGAGAAACCCTTAATGAATCCTTAAGTCTTGAAAGAGAGGAGGAAGAAGAGTTTGAGAGTATTTTGGTGTAGAGTGTGGGTTTAAGCTAGTTATCCCCTCCAAAATGTCCCATAAGATGCTCAAAATGGAATAGTTTAGGAGTTAGAATCATAGGATTTTATGAAAACACCCCTGGAAAAATGTAGGAAAATTCCACCTGGCAGTCCCCACGAGGCAATCCACAAGTCGTGGGGTTGACAACGACACATGGGGCCCTGTTGTGGAGTACACTGGATGATTTTTCAAAATTCCCTTGAATCAGCCGATGACTCACTTCACAAGTCATTGTCTGACATAACTATCTTGACCTCTTTTTATCATCCCCACTGCCTGGGACCTCATCTTAGAACTCTTGCCTCTACCCGACGACTGACTTAACGAGTCATTTCCTGTCTCACAATTTTTTGGGTCATCCGTGGCCACTGAAGCCCACGATTTCATGCCTCTCATTCCACGACTGTCCTGACGAGTCTTTACCTAACAGATGACTCTTCGGGTCATCCGTGGTCACTGGACCTTCTGTACTTCCTAACTACTCCTAACGGGCTAGACCATGATCTGTTAGATAACCTAATGAGTCATTCTATGACTCATTCTGAGGCAAATCATGCTTGTTTTTCTGCTAAACTCCATCTAACTCCGAGGTCTGGTCTTAGGAACATCCGGGGTGTTACAGTTGGGAGGTAGACTGGTCGTAGTACCACCAAAGGTATTGCTATATAAATTATTTTATTGTTACAGCGAGAAAGTTATGCCAGCAATAATGCCACTGCAGCAGAGCCTAAACTAGCAAGCGGTCCAAGTTGTAATTCCTTGAAATATATTAATGTAACTGATATTATTACTTCTATTTATGTATGAGATTGGGTTTAGAATGATCCATGTGATTGTACTCATTGATATGTATATGTAACTCTTGTAGTATGTGACTTATTATTTTTTATCTTATGATGTGCATCCCAAGATTAAGGGGTGAGATGGTACTGAATGAACTATGAGTAAGATAATGGATGATATAGAGGGTAAATCATCAATATGATTTTCAATATAAGGCCTAGGGCAAAAGGTATAGAACTCAGATATACAGGTTAGTACTGTAACACCCCAAGAGTTCCCAAGGGTTAGAAACCGGAGTTTGAAAATGTGCCCATCAGAGAATTTAAGAAATTCATCAGAAAGAATCATACAATGAGCCATTGGTTGTTCTAACGAGTCATGGGAGGTAGTCGTTGGATGGGATTCAAGGCTAAGGCTGTGTGTTGAACCACGGGAGGAAGGATTAAGTCGTTGTAGTCAACAATGACCCATTGGTGATGGTCGCTGGTGGGTAGTCATCATCCCAGGTCTGTCCCATGTATAGAGACAATGGAGCTATTGGAAGTGACGACGGTCCATTGTATGGATCATTAAAAGAGGCATGAGGGTCTCAAGGTGATAGTAACATATGGAAACAACGAATCATCGAAAGGTGTAACAATTCATTGTGTAGATCATTCGGAGGAAAGTGATGGATGGACCAGTGATGGAGACTAAAGGAAATGATGATTCGTTGGTTCAAGTGATGACTTGTCATGTCAGTCGTGGTTGGGTCACAAGTCAAGGAAGAAGTGCAACCAATGGGTGGTTATAATGGGTCATTGTAGGTGACAACGACCCGTCCTATTGGTCATTGTTTGGAGAAGTTGAAGGTTTGAAGAAGGTCCGGTGCATCCAACGGATCAAGGCGATGGGTCCGTTCATGAGACAATGACTCGTCCTAAGGGTCGTTGGTTCCAGTTCGGGAAAATTTTCAAGTTTTTCTCAGGGGAAGTTTGGTAAAATCATATGTTTCCAGCTTTAAAGTGACGTCATTTTGAATATTGTTAGAGACATTTTAAGGGTTTTTCATGCCTAAACCCTCATTTTTCTCAACACTTCTTCTTCTCCTATGAATATCATGTTTTCCATCAAGATTTCCATCAAAGCTTCAAGGCGTAATTTCAACTGGAATCTCTTCTACCAAGTATGCGAGTCTTTCAACAAGGATATTCTTCCATCCTTGTGCCCAAAAATATTTTCATTAAAAACCCGATTTCAACAAATCTAGAAAAAGAGCATGATTTAGGGTTTTTGTGTTATGGGTAAATTTCTTTTGTATTCTCCATAAATGCTAATATAATTAATGGGTTTCCTTGAATTGAGGAATATAAGTTGGGAATAAAAGAGTGTAGCATGTTTTTCATAAAATGGCTTGAATAGTGAGTGGGATTTGTTTATTGTTCACGTAATTTATCGTAGTAATTAATATCTATGTTCAAATAAAGTGAATCTCATATGATCATCCCTAATAACTAGATGGTTACATTGATACATATGTGGAGATGAGTTTGGAGTTATGGGCTTGAGAAATTGAGAGAAAATTGTGTATTATCACTATGCTTTCAATTAAATTGATTGGGTATGAGGTGAATCTATGAAATGGCTAATTATTGTATCTTTCTCACGAATTTGAGTAAATCATGAAATGGGCCTTATGAAATAAAAACGAATGCTCTTTCTATGGCTTGTTGTAAATAATGAGGTATGATATAAATGTCCAAGTTGTTGTAAATATAAATAAGTGAAGCCATGCATCTTTGATAAAGTATGAGTTGAATCTATAAATCATGCATGACCTTATGCTACATGTTGAAAGAGGTAAATTCAGAATTGAGATGTCATGATAGAATAGTGCATAATGCGAATCTATAGCATGCTCGTTGGGGTGAGATGTTAAAGCTAATAATGAATTAGCTCTGTGATGATGAGAATCATGATGTTAAAGCCTGTCCAATATGTAAACTTTCTTATTAGAAGATAGCTCTAATCCTTTCAAAATGATTATTGAATGATCAAAGTGGCGAATGTTCTTGTCTCTGATTAGCTGTAGTAATTTAGAACATCCCTAGTTAGTCAGGACTCACATCTCTCGTTGGTTGGGACTCACATCCCTAGTCAGTCGAGACTCACATTCCTAGTTGGTCGGGACTCAAATCCTTAGTTTGTTGGGACTCGCATCCTAGCTACTAATAGTGTATGTTTCCCCTTAGTTAGTCGGGACTACCATCCCTATCTAGTCGATGACTCTCTATATTAGGGCATTTTTCTCCTTTTGACAGTCAGGGATTCTCCCTAGAAAGGATGTTTCCCTTTGATCGTCCTAGTCAGGGACGCTCCCATTGACAGTCAGGGACTCCTCTCTTGGATAGTCAAGGACCCTCTTGATATAAGTCACGACATCATACCTCTGTATTATTTCTGATTATTACTTTTGCGCATCAGTTGATCTTATAATAATGCATGTCCTTATAAGGTGGTAATGATGACATGAATATGTGAATCTCATATAAGGTTGTCGTATCTCATTTCAATTACATTAATATTTTTGTGTTTTTATATGATTTCCTTCTTGTATATATTTATGAGTTAGTTGATTACGCTTCCTGCATAGTCAGTACATCTCAAATACTGACCGCACGTGTCTTGTGCTATATCATTTCATGATATAGATTCAGGTCATCAGGCACAACCGCGTGGTGAGAAACACTTCGCTCTCTCTTAGCTACTAATGGTAAGTCCTCATCCTCCGAGGATATGATTATGTTCATATTTTACTATGTTTCAGTTTTCAGACTTTAGGAGTTAGTTGGGGGGGCTTGTCCCTACAACTCATCAGTTTAGTATAAGGCTTGCAGACTTGTTTAGACAGATTCAGCATTGCGTCTAAGTGTTGTTAAAATTTCTATTATGGGTTATATTAGATTCATGTTATTAGCTTCTGCTTATTCATTTTCCTAGACGTCTCTTATGTTAAGTGTATGCTATGATTATGCCATGGGTCCACTTGGAGCCTCTCGGGGTTCCTTGTTCCATGTTACGGCTAGGGTGTGAACTCGGGTCGTGACAAACTTAGTAGCAAAGAAAAGGTTTAGAGTTTCCTAGGGTGTCTGAAAGTCGCGTTACATAAATTCTTCTTCATGGGTGTGAAGCGCGCCACAATTATGATGAAGAGGCTAAAGGGCGTTTGAGGAATGTTCCCTTTGCTTCATGATCCTTATCGTGCGTAGAGTATGAAGCTTTAAACACTTCTCTCCCTTATCTCGTGCTTTAATCTATCGCAGATAATGCCTCCCAAATGAGAGAATGGAAGAAGATGTGGTATCGATCATCAATAGGTACCACCAGCACAGGCAGACCCAATAGATGATCATGTTACTCATGCTAAGTTCCGAGAAGCCTTTCACATGTTGGTGCAGGCCCTGACTGCTCAAAATAAACAGCAGGCGGTGGCCCTTTCTCCTCAGAATGGGAATGAAGTGGCAGTAAGAATAAGGAATTTTCTTCGACAAAACCCACTCAAATTCTTGGGGTAAAAGGTGGATGAGGACCCATAAGAATTCTTGGAAGAGATTCAGAAGATTACTCGCTTCATGGGAGTAATAGGGAATGAGAGCGCAGACTTAGCCTCTTACCAGTTAAAGGGAGTTTCTTATATTTGGTATTGTCAGTGCAGGGACAGTCAGGGAGTTAGAGCGGGTCTCGTAGGTTGGGATGAATTTATGACAGCATTCTTGGACAGGTTTTTCCCTTGGGATTGAGAGAGGTAAAGGCGGTAGATTTTATTAATTTGAAACAGAATGACATGACTTTCCAGGAGTATGCGTTGGAGTTCACTTAGTTATCTATGTATGCGCTGGAAATGGTAGCCGACCAGCGGGCCCGAGTGAGCAGGTTTGTGAATGGAGTGTCAGACTCCTTGGTCAAAGAATGTAGGACTGCCATGTTGCACCGGGACATAGACTTCCCACGCTTGGTAATATTTTCTCAACAGATGGAAGCAGAACAGGTGAAAGAAAAAGAGAGAGAGGCAAAGAGGGCCAGGACTGGAGACCTAGAGTTCTCCCATCTGAGGTCGTGTGCTGGATATTGCTCACGCTACTAGCAGAAATCAACAGCCCTAGCACCTTCGAAAGCCAGTGCTCTATATCAGCCCAAAGTGAGGGAGATTACGTACCCATTGTGTATGAGTTGTGGAAAGCACCACTTGGGAGTATGCATGGCCCGCTTAGATGTGTGTTTTAAGTGCGACAAGGTAGGCCATATACACCGAGATTGTGCAGCGGCTAAGCGAGGTGAGAGCAGATTCTCGACCACTTCTTCAGCAGCTCTGATAGCCCGCCCATTTCAGCAGGGTGCATTCTCTAATCTAGGTGGCGGGCATCGTCAAAACCACTCCTATGCCGTAGCATCCCATCAGGATAAGGGCAATGCGCCAGTAGTGGCCATAGGTATGTTGTGAATCTTGTGTTATCCCTTATATGTTGCCAACCTCGGTATTGAATAAGAAGGTCTGTTGTGATTGTGGAAAGAGATTGTTAATGTGTAATGTGAGTAGATGTTAGTATAAGGCTTGCGGTGAAGGCTAGAAGTGAAAGAGGAGTTAAGAATTAGTAATTTAGCCTAACCTGAAGAAAGATTCGGGAGCCTTAGAATGATAACTTTAAGCTAAGGGCGAGATAGTGAGTATGTGAAGAAAGTCGGACCTTGAGAATGCCCATAAAGAAGTTTCAGCCTTAGCAGTTGCAGTATGTCGACCTCTTTGAGGTTCAGATATTTTCCCTTGTAAGTTCAGTTGGAGTTAAGTATGTCCATTCCTATGTGCAGATCCCCAAGGTTTAGAGATAACCACTTCAGATAGTGATGCCAGTCTTGCTCTATGAGTTCCTTATGTTTATTTTCATGTTATGAATCAGTTATGTGTGTTAAATCATATTTTCTGGTGTAGTCAGCTCGAACTCGGTCTTTAGAAGTGGTTTATTAACTTAGTAGAGTTAGATTATCTCATGTATGTGCTCATTTTAGATGTCAGGAATAACTCATGCTCATGAATTCCTTATCCTCAGCTAGATTAGATATCGTGAATCCTAGCTTAGTATGGAGAAGTGATTGGAGAATAAAGGATCAGTCTGTATAAGTTCTACGCCAGATAAAATGGGGAAAGATTTTTCTTTTCGGTGATTTGTAAAGTTCTATGTTGGTCTCATGTTCTTTGGTTTCCCTTGTGCCATGGTATGCATGTTAGATATGGATATTCAGTTGTTGTGTATAAGCTTGGTCCGGGGTCAGATACTCCATTGGTGTTAGCTGAAATTTATTGATATTTTGATATAGGTTCCGCCCCTATCTTTTCCATATGTTCAGCCAACATTTGAGGACGAATGTTACCAAAGGGGAGATACTGTAACACCCAAATAGTTCCCAAGGGTTAGAAACCGAAGATTGAAAATGTGCCCAGTAGAAAATTTCAGCAGTGCCTCAAAATGACTTATACAATGAGTCGTTGGTTGTTCAAACAAGTCGTGGGAGGCAGACACTGGATGGGATTCAAGGCTAAGGTTGTGTGTTGATACCACGGGAGGAAGGAACGAGTCGTGGTAGTCAACAACGACCTGTTGGTAATGGTCGTTGGTGAGTAGTCGGGATTCTAGGTTAGTCCCACGTGCAGTATGGATCGTTGAAAGAGGAATGAGGGTCTCCATATGATAGTAACGGAAGGATACAACGAATTGTCGAAAGGTGTAACGATTCATTGTTACGATCGTTAGGAGGAAAGTGACGGATGGACCAGTGAGGGCGATGGAAGGAAACAATGAGTTGTTGGTTCAAGTGACGACTCATCATGTCAATCGTGGTTGGGTCACCAGTAAAGGAAGCACTGCAACAATGGGTGGTTATAACGGGTCATTGTAAGTGACAACGACCCATCCCATCGGTCATTGTTTGGAGAAGCTGAAGGTTTGAAGGAGGTCCAGTGCATCCAACGGATGGAGGCAACGGGTCGTTGTATGAGACAACGACTCGTCCTAAGGGTCGTTGGTTCTAGTTTGGGAAAATTTTCAAATTTTTCTCAGGGGCAGTTTGGTAAAATCCCGTGTTGCCAGCTTTAAAGTGACATCGTTTTGAATATTTTTTGGGACATTTTAAAGGGTTTTTCATGCCTAAAACCCCATTTTTCTCAACTCTTCTTCTTCTCCTATCAATATCAAGTTTTCCTTGAAGATTTTCATCAACGCTTTAAGGTGCAACTTCGAGTGGAATCTCTTCTACCAGGTATGCAGATCTTTCAACAAGGATATTCATCCATCCTAGTGCCCCAAAATATTTTCATTAAAAACCCGATTTCAACAAATCTAGAAAAAAAACGCATGATCTAGGGTTTGTGTTATGGGTAAGTTTCTTTTATATTCTTGATAAATGCTAATATCTACTATGATTGTGAAATTATTTGGGATATAATTAATCGGTTGCCTTTAATTTAGGAATTTAAGTTGGGAATACAAGAGTGTACCATGTTCTTCATAAAATGGATTGAATAGTGAATGGGATTTGTTTATTGATCACTTATTTTATCATAGTAATTCATATCTATGTTCAAATCATGTGAATCTCATATGATCATCCCTAATAACCCGATGATGACATTAATGAATATGTTGAGATAAGTTTGGAGTTATGGGCTTGAGCAACTGAGAGAAAATTTTGTATTATTGCTATGATTTTTATTAAATTGATTGGGTATGAGGTGAATCTCTGATAATAGCTAATTATTGTATCTTTCTCACGAATTGGAGCAAATCATGAAATCGGCCTTATGAAATAAAAATCAATGCTCTTTCAATGGTTCATCGTAAATAATGAAGTCTGAGATAAATGTCCAAGTTGTTGTAAATCTAAATAAATGAAGCCATGCATCTTTGATAAATTATGAGTTGAATCTATAAAACATTCATGGCATTATGCTACATGTTGAATGAGGTAAATTCGTAATTGATATGTCATGATAGAATAGTGCTTAATGCGAATCTATAACATGCTTGTTGGGGTGAGATGTTAAAGTTAATAATGAATTGGCTCTGTGATGATGAGAATCATGATGATAAAGCCTGTGTCTAATATGTCAACTTGTTGATCCTGTGTCTATTAGAAGATAACTCTAATCCTTTCAAAATGATTATTGCATGATGAAAGTGGCGAATGTTCTTGTATCACATCCCTAGTTGGGACTCACATCTCTCTTTGGTCGGGACTCACATCCCTAGTCAGTCGGGACTCATATCCCTAGTCAGTTGGGACTCACATCCCTAGTCAGTCGGGACTCACATCCCTAGCTATTAGTCTTGTATGTTTCCCCTTAGTTGGTGGGGACTAACATCCTTAGCCAATCAGTCACTCTCAATATCAGAGCATCTTTCTCCCTTAGATAGTAAGGGATTCTCCCTAGAAAGAATGTCAGGGATGCTCCCTTTGATGGTCAAGGACTCCCCCTTTGGATAATTAGGGACCCTCTTGATATCAATCACGACATCGTATCTCTGTATTATTTTCGATTATTATTTGCACATCATTTGATCTTATTATAATGCATGTCCTTGTAAGGTGGTTATGATGACATGAATATGTGAATCTCATATAAGGTTGTCGTATCTCATTTCAGTTACATTATTATTTTTGTGTTTTTATATTACTTCCTTCTTCTATATATTTATGAGTTAGTTGATTACGCTTCCCGCATACTCAGCACATTCCAAGTATTGACCGCAAGCCTCTTGTGCTATATCATTTCATTATATAGATTAAGGTCATCAGGCCCAGCCGCATGGTTAGAAACGCTTCACTCTCTCTCAGTTGCTAGTGGTGAGTCCTCATCCTCCGAGGACATAATTATGTTCATATTTTACTATGTTTCAGTTTTCAGACTTTAGGAGTTTGGGGGGCTTGTCCCAGCAACTCTTCAGTTTAGTAGAAGGCTTTCATACTTGTTTAGACAGATTCAGCGTTGTATCTAAGTGTTGTTAAAATATCTATTATGGGTTATATTATATTCTTATTATTAGCTTCCGCTTATTCATGTTTATAGNTATTATTAGCTTCCGCTTATTCATGTTTATAGTCATCTCTTATGTTAACTGTATCCTATGATTATGCCATGGGTCGACTTGGAGCCTCTTGGGGTTCCTTTTTCCATGTTATGGCTAGGGTGTGAACTCAGGTCGTGACATGTACGATGAGACTCTCAATGAGGATTGGATACTTGAGTGACTCGTGCCCGAGGTAAGCATCCATATAAGTTGTATGAGAGCGTACACAGACAGTTATGGCTAAAAGATCATGTAGTTGGATGTAGGGATATGAGTACACAGACAAGTCTCATAAAGGTCACATATGGCTGGATGTACAGTACATGGATATCTAGAGTTCCCTACATGTCATGACTAGAAGGGCAAGTATAAGCCCCTCTGGCATATGTTTACAATTATGTGATGGAGGCATGTGCCCGGCATTTCACTTATGGTATGATTGTGAGATCAGATGTTCGAGTATGGTTAATTTTACATACGGTTGCAGAGACAAAAAGGTACAGGTATACAAGTGTGATACGCGATATACTGACATGATTCGACTTAAGCTGAGAAACATGTGTGGGATATCGTATATGGCTACACGGTTTAGGTATGATATCTTATGGAGGATTCATTTTATGTGGATAGGTATGTGTATGCACTTTAATGTTTGGGGGAATCGGCGCCCTCATTATGTTTTGACGACTTTTCTGCGTAGTTGAATTAAGTAATCTGTATTAGCAATTAAATGTTTTGTTGTAACTGGTTTGTGGGTTATGGAGGATAGTATCATGGGTTTAACATAAGATAGTGAATCACCGCGAGATAGAGAGTAGGCTTTATTAATTGATGTACCTCACTAAGAAGGGTCAGAAAATCCTGTAGGTAACTAGATAGGCTAATAAATGGTAGAAATGGACTTGGTCAACCATAGGGAAATGGTATGAGAGATAGTGTTGCTACAAAGTTTTGTAGCAGAAATAAACAGAACTGGATCAACCAAAAATCAAGTATTGACTGTTGGGTATGTCGTTGCAGCGAATGAATAGCTGTGATAGCAGGACCGTTGTAGCGGTCTAAGTAATTGTTGCTACGGAATAGTAAGGCAGATTGAAGATAAATTGATGGATAAAATGGTAAGGTCATTTCACAAACCTAAAAAAAGATACTGTAGTATTAAAAGACATTGAGTGGTTGTATAAGTGAAATAAATGTTGAATTTAGTAACTTCATTGTATGTTAATCATTATGATGTTGTGTTAACTAAACTTAATCGGCTGATGATGCCTACCGATACGTGTGGTGTACTGATACTATCTTGCTATACCTTTTTGATTTAGGTTATGGCAGGTTTGAAGTTCCTTTATTGGCATGGGGTACTTAACATCAACTTCCATATCCTTCTTCTTAGACAAAGCTGTGGCATTTGTTTTGTCATGTATTTCTACTATAGCTCTTGTACCTGTCTAGACTAGATCTTGGGAGATTCATGAGTTTGGGGAATTTGTATTTTTTTTTCATTTGGAATTATTTTTTTAATAAGAAGTAATGAGAAATTTGGCACTAAGTTCGCAAGGGTGCTTCTATTGAGTAGAGTCTATGAAGGTGCCCGCACGACCAACCTATTTAGGGTTATGACAAGTAAAAGAAGCTAGGTAAAGGAAGGATGGGAGAAAGTATATACTTCTTTGATGACAATTACGGTGTACTAGTTCCATCTTAGATTATAAGTGTGGATGAAGTGCATTGTAAGGATTGGTCATGTATAGTAGTTACAAGAAATTTTTGGTGTGTCTCTTTGTAGAAGTTCATGAAGTTGCAATTATTAGATATGCTAGGGAAGATGGGAGAATTCTTAGATGATATAAGCTACTGGAAAGCCATAAGATGATTATAGAGATAGGCTTGAATGTTGTTATGATATACATGTTGACCATTGCATTTTGTGACTTGTGACTCCTTGATTAGAGCTTGGGGTTGGGTGATTTCATGATAAGAAGAAGAAGTAGTATTCTTGGGGATAAATTCAGATGCAAGAGATTTAGTCAAGTTAAGCTTGAACGTGGTGGAAGCCTGTTGTTAGACTCAGAGTTTAGTATCAATATGAGCACAGGTTATAGTTATAAGTTATAAATGATAAGTGTTGCATTTAGAGAATTTGGTGAGTTAAAAGGGAGTTTCTAAGCTTAAGGGTTTTCAATCATGTCACTTTAAGGTTAAAGAATTTCTATCCTCACTCCATGGTTTAAAAGGCCAATAGGGGCCAAAGCCATGTCCCCATGCAGTTCTTTACGTCTTTGCACCTTTCAATGTCCGGTGAGACTCGTGATAGTGTTCCTAGTCTACTAAAAGCAATTTAGAGATTGAGTTAGTACCACCAATGAAGAGACTTTACCAAAACAATTAGAAAATTTTAGGGTTAGATCAAATCTATATCTATGACCTTCATTCAAGGATGAATGATCCCAAATGGGAGATATTGTAATACCTTCGACTTTCGGACTAAGCGTGAAACTATTCTAGGTGTGTAGATATATCCGAATCTAATGACTTATTTATTGAAACTAGGATTTAAGATAAATTTTTAAGTGCGAGAAGTGCATTGGATATGAATTAATGTCATAACAAACCTCTAGCACAAAGTTGGTTTGAGAGTCTTCTTATAGATTTAGTTTTCATATAAGTTCCTACAAGGGTCAACTTCAAATGACCATAACTCCCAATATATGAAGTATTTTTGGGTAATTCAACCTATCCAATTTGTCACGACCCGAGCATAGACCCCGAATACCACACAAGATCTAGAACCAAGAATTACTCCGAGATAACCCATGGTACATGAATAACATAAGCATACACTAAGAGAAATAAATCATAATACGAAGCATGAGCGAAAGTCCAAGATATCATAAATCATAAATGGAGACAACATTTCAACACTGATGTGCATCTTTAAATCATAGTTTGAAAACCTCTAAAACATAAGACGAGTTGATGGGACAATCCTCCAACTAGCTCTGCTAAGTCTGTAATTTAAAAGACATAAAAGAGACATAAGCCAAAAACTAACATCCTCGGATGATGAGGACTCACCAAGATCTAGGCATAATTGGAGCAAGAGTGAATCCAACGGCAAGGCTGAGACTAATCACCCGAACCTATATCATGAGATAATATAGAACAAAGTATGTGATCAGTACTTTCAATGTACTGAGTATGTAGGATAAGTATAATAGTAAACTGAAATCATGAGTATAAGATAAGCTAAAACATGAGTTTCTAATCATAAACTGAGTATAATGACCCAAGGTTTTCAAAATGGAATCATAAAGCTTAACATGATTGAAATCATAAGTAAAACCTCATAAAGTGTATATTGAAAAAAAATACCATGTCATAATATCATGAAGCCTAAATATGAGCATGTGTAGAAAATCAAGGAACTGTGGGAGATTCTTATAACTGACATATTCAATGTGAGCACACATGGAGCTCGACCTATAACCCTAGTCAGGAGGGTGTTCATACCTTGCCAAGGGTAGAATCATGAGAAGGCGTGATATCGCTCATGGGGTGGCCCATTCGGGAGAGACACTCTCGTGGAGGACCCCATCATGGCTACAGTGGCACGTAGTTTTGAGATTTGGCTGCCTAGAACTCCAATCTACTCAGTCATAAATACTATTCCTAGAACATATATAGTGCTCATATCATAATAACAAAACATACTTAGTTTTTTAAGGCTAGTTAGAAATCATGAAGTTCATAAATTGCTTAACATGCACGAACTAGCCATGATACATAAGCTTGATATTCATGAGATTTGTACATACCTGAGTAAAATCATGCTAAGTCGAAAATAGAGATTCATGAGAGTTTTGCATAGAAATCATATAGTTATAATCAGAAAACATAAATAGGATCATGAGAGGATCAATTGCATAAGTTATCATGGAGTTTTTCACCAAAAGGGTCTAACCCTAGAAATTCATAAAAATCATAGTTGGAGACTTGAAGGAATTGAAATCATGTAATTGAGATTGGAATTGGGCATGAGGATGGAGGAAATCCCCCATTTACTACCCCACATGCATGGTATTGATTAACTTTAAACTTGACTTGAAAACCCGAGAGAAATTAGGAAGAAGATGATGAAGAACCCTAGCTTCTTCTCGAGAGAGAAAATCTAGTTACGGTCTTTTGTGGGAATAAGGACTGAGGCTATGTTTAACCCTTTAATTGGACCTTTAGAAAGCCTAAAACGACGTCATTAGGATTTAAAGTCATAGAATTTTACCAAAATACCCCTGAACTGTTGGACTTAAAAATGAACTGGTAGAACCAACAACCAAAGCAACTATTTGTTGGTCCAAAGGATGAACTGTTAGTTCCACTCATTGGTTCCCAATTCTGCTCTGAATCATCCTATAAACCTGCTCCAACGACTAGAAATAATGAACAATACAATCGAAAAATAGGTCATACAATCCACTCATTAGTTAGGAGTAGATTTTGAAATTTTTCGA
Organism: Datura stramonium; assembly: GCA_018107945.1. Lineage (NCBI taxonomy): Eukaryota > Viridiplantae > Streptophyta > Magnoliopsida > Solanales > Solanaceae > Datura > Datura stramonium. The sequence goes on from JACEIK010006378.1 coordinate 33,440, forward strand.
AAGTTTAATAACACAAGACAAACCAATAGTTCATTGGTTCATAGGAAGAACTGTCCTGATGCTCGTGGTGTGTCCTGGTACCATTTTCTTTCTGGTTTATGCTGAAAGTATTGGACGTGATCTTAGGAACTTTTTTTGGACGTATTATAATATCTCCTTCTTGGGAACATTTATATTCAAATTTAGATTAATAAGACAGGAAGGCTAGGGAAGGAACTATAATCCTAAACTGAAAGCTATAGACTGAATATTGATGGAGGGACTGACTCCGAACTGAGATATATGACTGAACTGAATTCATGAAACATGCGTGCATACTAAGACATGATGAGAACTGAGAGACATGAACTGCATAGAGTACTAAGGAGGTAACTGGTATCTTATGCCGAAACTGAGAGGGGAAAAGATGCAGGTATTTAGCCATCATATCTGCTTCAGCTTCCCATGTGTCTCCCTCAACTAGATGATTTCTTCATAAAACCTTCACCAAAGCTACCTCCTTGTTCCTCAACTTGTGAACTTGATTATTAAAGATCTCAATCGGAACCTCCTTATAAGTAACACTATCCTTTACACCAATTCTCTCTACTGAAACAACTAGAGCTGGTCATCAATGCACTTTTTCAGCAAAGACACATGAAAAACTGAGTGCACCGAAGCTAACTCCACTGGTAGCTCCAACTCATAAGCCACATTACCAAAATGTCTCAAGATCCTAAAAGGACCAACATATCAAGGACTAAGAATCCATTTCTTACAAAACCTCATAACTTCGTTCATGGGAGACACCCGGAAAAACACACAATCATCAACCTCAAACTCATTCTCTCTCCGCCTAACATCCGTGTAAGATTTTTGTGGACTCTGAGCTATTTTCCGTCTTTCTTTAATAAGATGAACTTTCTACATATTCTCATGAACTAAATCTATCCCTGTAATTGTAGCCTCACCTACCTCAAATCATAAATAGGTGATCTACACATCTGCCTATAAAGAACCTCAAATAGAGCCATCTAAATGCTAGAGTTATAACTGTTATTGTAGGCAAACCCAATGAGGGGTAAGTGATCATCCCAACTAACTTTGAAGTCAGTCACCCAATCTCTCAACATATCCTCTAAAGTGTAAATGGTCCATTGACCATCTTTCTGTGGGTGAAAGGTTGTGCTAAGCTTCACCTGAGTACCAAGGCCTTTCTAAAACGACCTCCAAAACTGAGTGGTGAACTGAGTACCCCTATCTGAGATGATAGAAAATGCAACTCCATGCAACTGAACTAACTCCCGAATGTAAAGTCTAGCATAGTCCTTAGGTGAATCTGTAGTCTTGATTGGTAAGAAATTTGCTGACATAGTCATTTGGTCTACAATCACCTATATAGAATCATGCTATCGACATGTATGAGGAAACCCTATAATGAAGTCCATGTTTATCTCTTCCCCATCTCCAATAGGAATACTGATATCTTGTAGCATACCTCTAGGTCTCTGATGCTTAATCTACACGTGTTGGCAATTCGTACACTTAGCCCAAAAATGTTGCAATATCCTTCTTCATACCATTCCACCAATAGACTTTTCCTAAACCAAAGTACATCTTCATGGAACCTAAATGGATAGAATACCGAGAGCTATGAGTCTCTCTCAACATCCACTCTCTGAGGTCATCCACATCTAAAACACATAATCAACCCTAATATCGGAGTACAACATCCCCCCCTTAGGAGAAAACCTCCACTTTCTAATTCTGGATAGCTTCCTTCAACTTCACTAAGATAGGATCCTCATCTTGCCTTGCTTTAACTTTCATCACCAATGAAGATTCTGACCTATTCTGAATAAAAACACAATCATCAACCAAATTTGTAAGGAAAACCCCTAAACGAGCAAGTCCATATACATCTTTCACTAATTCTTTCCTTCCCTCCTACACATGGGACACACTCTCCATGGAAAACCTACTAAGAGCATCCGCCACTACGTTGGCCTTTCCTGGATGGTAAAGGACACTCGTGTCACAGTCCTTAAGAAGCCTTCTTTGCCATAAATTCAAGTTCTTTTGAGTAAACACATACTGAAGACTCTTGCAGTCTGTGAACACATCAAAATGCACCCCATATAAATAGTGCTTCCAAATCTTCAAGGCAAACACCACTGCTACTAACTCAAGGTTGTGTCTCGGATAATTCTTCTTATGACTCTCAAGTTGTCTAGAGGCATAGGCAATGAATTTTCCATGTTGAAGCATCACACATCTAAGACCAATCCGAGAAGCAATACAATATACCACCAAACGATTCGTGCCCTCTAGTAGGGTCAAAATCGAAGCTAAAATGAGTCGATGCTTTAACTCTTGAAATCACTTCTCACAATCATCGAGAAACTAAAATTTGACCTTCTTCTGGGTAAACATAGTCAAAGGTGCTGGGATGGATGAAAATCCCTCTACAAACCTCTAGTAGTAGCCAGATAAGCCTAAAAAGCTCCTAATGTCCATAGGAGTGATAGGTCTAGGACAATTCTTCATTGTCTCAATATTTTGAAGTCTACCTACACACCCTCACTAGACACCACATGACCCAAAAATGCTACAGAGTTCAGCCAAAATTCACACTTGCTAAATTTAGCAAACAGCTGATGGTCCTTGAGAGTTTGCAACATAATCCTCAAATGAGTCAGATGCTCCTCCTCGATCCAAGAGTACATGAGGATATCATCTATGAAGAAAATGATGAATATATCAAAATACTGCTTGAACACCCTATTCATCATATCCATAAAAGTAGAAGGAGAATTCATTAGACCAAAAGACATAACCACAAACTCATAGTGACCATACCGAATCTGGAATGCTATCTTCAGAATATCACTCTCCCTAACACTGAGTGGGTGATAGCCGGATTTGAGGTCTATCTTCGAAAAGCACTAGGCACCCTAAAGTTGGTCAAACAGATCATCAATATTGGGAAGAGGATACCTATTCTTGATTGTGACCTTGTTCAACTAGCGATAATCACTACACATCTTAACAGAACAATATTTCTTCAAAACGAAGAGGACTGAAGCACCCCAGTAGGACTTACTAGGCATGATGAAACCCTTATCTAACAGATCTTTCAACAATTCTATCAACTAGTTAAGCTCATCTAGGGACATTTTGTAAGGAGGAATGGATATGGGCTGCATATCAGGGGGAAGGTCAATACCAAAGTCAATCTCCTGCTCGGTGGGGACTCCAAGTAGATAATGTAGAAACACCTCCAGATACTCACACACAATAGAAATTGACTGGAGAGTTGGTGTCTAGAACATGGAATCCTTAACTGATCTTGTGCATAACAACATGCCCAAGTGCTATTTTATAACTTAATTAAGTCATGTTTGTCAATTTAAATTATTACATTCTCATGTAATTTTGTATAAATTCATGCACAAACTAACCAATGTGATTAGGTCTTTGTTTTGTAGTAAAAATATGTTAAATATGGGCTAAATATTAAGATGCACGAGCAAGGAGGAGCTTTGGATTAGGTGGGATGACAATTGCACAAAATGGCATGAGGAATCAACCTGTCGCACAACCCAGCATGCCAAACTGGCCGACCTACGACAGATGTCATTCCACGCTCATGTGTGTGCGCGCGTGGAGTTTCATCCAGTGGACCTGCGCAATAGCAACGTGCCATGGTAGGCGCATGGCGCGACCAGCAGCATGCCACACCGGGAGACGCACAGGTACCTCGCGCAAGACCTGTCGGGAAGACACATTCCAGTAGCTATCCGTGTTTGCTCCGTGACACGGAGGAAAATCTCCATGATAGCCTCCGTGACACGGAGCTGTTCCACCACAGGCCAAATTTTGCATTTTTTTAGTTTAGTATAAATTGAACCCTTAGCTTCTAAAATCTTTTATCAGGAGATATCTTTGGGAAACCATAAAGGAGCAAAGGGAGAAGTGACGAACTCTACCTAGGGTTCATTGTTTCGCTTTCTCTTTTAATTATTCTTGTAAGTACATTGCTTGAATTATATTTATGAGTAATTGTACGAACATGAGTTGCTAAAACCCTTCCTCTAGGGTTGATTATCTTGGGCATAATTACATGCCCAAGTGATACTTTATAACTTAGTTTTTCCTTGTTTATGTATTTAATTATGTACATTTTCATGCCTTTTTATAAAAATG
>JACEIK010006378.1:57003-91802 GCA_018107945.1 Datura stramonium
TACATAAAAACCACATGAGAATGTACACATAAAAGTAGATAAACAAGTAAAAATTAAGTAATAAAGTATCACTTGGGCATGCAATTATGCCCAAGATCACTCAACAATTAGAAGCTCCTGAGAGCCTCAGTGATGGTCCCACATATATGGCCAATCTTGTCACGATAAGAGAGATAGAGTTCCAACCATTTGACATTCATTTAGAGTTAGATGCTGATGTGGAGAAGGTGTACAAGAGTAAGGAGGTCAAGCATAATGCAGTTTCAGAGTTGAGGGGTAGTGTATCCCACTCAAAGCATTTCTCGACATTAAGTTTGGTTGAAAACCTAGAAATTAAGTCTTCCAAGCTTGTAGAGATAGGTTGAGAGGAGGAACAAGCCCCGTATATTCTGAAATTTTCAGATTTTGAGAGACAAAATGACATTACTTACATAAGGGCCAACAAGCACAAAAGGCGGAAATTACTGCTTGGTCCTTTAATATTTTCACCACCACCCCTAGAGCATAATAGGATATTGGAAAAGAAATTAGGGTGAGATTCATATCCTCAAAGTCGAAGGAAAAATGGTGGAACTTGATACATCATGCCGCAACGTAAAATCAGGCTCTGCTTGGGAGACAACCCAAGGGTACCACAGGTACAATTTTATTTTTTCCTTTGTGTTGATTTTGTTTATTTTAATCTTATTGTTGTTTTTGGTGGTGAATTAAGCATAGATGGAGGGGATGTCTGAGTACCCTTGGAAAGAGGAAGCGACGAAGCATGAAAGAGGAAAAGTGTGCGGTTGATAACCCACTTATACCAAAATAAAGAAAAACATGTTGTTAGCTAGGCCTAGAGGCTTCAGGGAGTATTTCTCACCCTTTTTGAATTTTAATTTAATGCTTTAGGGACATAGCATATTTTAAGTGTGGGGTGAGTGAAATTTAAAAATTTTGTGCTTAATGATTTTGGGTGGAATTATTTCTTTGTAAGGTATTGTTGAATGAAAAAGTTGAGTTGAGCATGATTCACCCACCTGTTGGTTTTTCTTTTCGGTTCTTTTCCAACGGGGGCATTTTGAACCGATGAATAAAATTTTTTTTGTCTGTACATAGTTGTTTTAGTCATAGTTAGGGACTGTTCCAGAAGATAGATGAATGACGACCATCTTGAGGAAAAATTAGTCAATAGGTTGTTACTTGTGAACCCGTAGTTGATTGATGGCTTGATGTTCTTGTTATGTGCTATGTATGGTTGTATGATGCAAGTGTTGTAAATTTTGAAGCATGTGAGTAGTTTAATAACTCTGGTTGAGACACCTAAGCTATTGGATGTGACTCGATGTGCTTTAAGCTGAATTTTGTCATTCTTGTGATTAGATGAGTTAACAGCCTGCTGAATTTGTCTTGAATTGAGCATGTGCTATAAGTGTATGGTTTTTGAATATTCTGTGCTATTATGTAGTGTCTAGAACTTTCCTGGTGTGTATACAAAGCTAAATTAGAGATGTAGATTGTAGGAGATGATTTAGACATTTCTTAGAAAGAGCCTAATATTTATCCCTCGCTTTACCTACCTTGAACGTCTTATCCTAGTTAGCCCCATTGAGCCTTTAGCCTATTCCTTGATAGCCAGAAAATGATCTTAATCTTTTATTTTCATTAGCTTTGAATTTGATCCAAAAACTCCTAAGCGCTTGTGTGAAATTGCAAAGAAGTTGAGGACTGAGAAGTGGAATAAGAAGGAAAATAGTAGTTGTGGGTGTTGAAGAGAAGACTATAGGTGCACCTGTTTAAAAATGAATAAGAGTTAGTAGGGAGTAAAAGAAGAAAAGAGCGAAAAAGAAAATCAAAAAAAATTGCTCAAGTACTCCGTACTAACAGCTTAAGTGTGCCTAATGAATTGGGGAAACAAAAGAGGAAAATGGGTGTTGAAAAGTATAACAGTGAAGTAGGAGGATGGAAATTCCTAATGAAAGTGTGGTATATTAAAGATCTTAGGGAAGATAGTCACTATTACTGGCCATAATAGTACCTACCCTCCTTTAGCTTACATTACAACCCATTAAGTCCTACTTGATCTTACTTTCAAACATTCTTAAATTAGTGGAGTAAAACACTAAAGGCAAGCTTATGGGTCAATACAGATGGCATGTGAATTCTTTGTGAGAGTGTGCTTATCTCTTATGCATAGACCCATAAATGTTCTAAATTTGAAGAATCATGATTGAGAAATGGGTAACTCTCTTGTTGTGAGGGCACATGTTTAATGAAGGATAAAATTCATGATGGATGTCTTGATCGGTTAATTTTCATGAGTTTGTTGAGATTGAGAGTCCATTCTTGAGGTTAGAAAGTCTTTACATAGTTATATTCGATTTTAAGGGTTAATTCTTGCACGCTCTATTTTTAACTTGCTATCTAAAACAATCGTTGTAGCCTTAGCTTGAATTGTCTTGCTTCAATTAGCTATGTTTGAGTCTTCATGTGCAGGATATGTAAAAGAGTTGTTTGAGGACGAACAAAGTTTTAAGTGTGGGGTAGTGATATTGGGCATAATAATGTGCCCAAGTGTTATTTTATAACTGAATTAAGTCATGTTTGTTAATTTAAATAATTACATTCTCATGTAATTTTGTATAAATTCGTGCACAAATTAACCAATGTGATTAGCTCTTTGTTTTATAGGAAAAATATATTAAAGATGGGATAAATATGAAGATGCACGAGCAAGGAGGAGCTTTGGATTGACTAGGATGACAATTGCACAAAATGGCATGAAGAATCAACCTGCCACACAACCAGCGTGCCACGTCGGCCGACCTGCGCAACAGGTGCCGTGCAACGCTCATGTGTGTGCGTGCGAGGAGTGTCATCTAGTGGCCTTGCGCGATGGCAACGTTCCACGGCAGGAGCATGGCACGACCATCAGCGTGCCACGCCAGGAGACGCGCAGGTACCTCGTGCAAGACCTACCGAGAAGACACGTTCCAGTAGCTATCCGCGTTTGCTCCGTGGCACGGAGGAAAATCTCTGTGATAGCCTCCGTGACACGGAGCTGTTCCACCACAAGCCAAATTTTTCATATTTTCAGCTTAGTATAAATTGAACCCTTTGCTTCTAAAATATTTTATCACGAGATATCTTTGGTAAACCGAAAAGGAGAGAAGGGAGAAGTGAAGAACTCTACCTAGGGTTTATTGTTTTTCCTTCTCTTTTAATTATTCTTGTAGTACATTTCTTGAATTATGTTTATGAGTAATTGTACGAACATTAGTGGCTAAAACCCTTCCTCTATGGTTGAGGCTACGTAATATGACTATAAATGCATGAATTCTTGATTGGTTTGAGTTTTAGTTGTTGTTTTATCTTGCATTCTTAATTATTGATGTTTTTATGCTTGATCACCATGAAAAAGAACTCATCAAGCTTACATAAAAGCTCGAAAGAGTAACCCTAGGCTAGAACATGAGAATGGAGGGATCAAGTTCTTATTTTTATGATTGGATTCGTAATTAGGATAGAAATTATATCTAATTTGCCTTGCTTGATAATTAAAACGGGATGAGCTAGACACTGACTTAGAATTATCACATCACCACTCGTAGAAGTTGTTGTGAAGCAAAGTCTGGGTAAATTATTAGAGGTACAAAAGTCCATAATCAAGGGCACAAATTCCGTAAACCACATCCATGTATTTAAATTGCCACGAATTAGGATCGGCACATCCCCGCGCAATGATGTAGGTGTGAGACTAATTTGTCGTGTTTAGAGGCTCAAAAGACCATGAACATAGGGATTTAATTATGTGACACAACAATTGAAGTTTCATACTCAAACCATTGTGAATTGTAGCATTGCATGATTATTAATCTTTAACTCTAGTTTCTTTGTATATTGCTTCTCGAGTATTTTTTGATCACCCCTAGACATAATTAAAATTTAGAAAAATTTTCTATAATAAACACTAGTGAAGTTAATTTTAACACTTGAACTTGATAATTCGCTGAATTGGTATAGTCCCTGTGGGTTCGACATCCGGCTCTCAAGAAGGGTCACTATATTACTAGTACGACCACGTATGCATGCGAGTGCGCTGGAGACCAACATTAACCCAAACTAGATGGAACAAAAAACCCTTGGAGATCATCTTCTTGGCCTTAAGATAGGAATTAAAATGTCCTACAGGCAACACTGAACTACCCCTCAACTCTAGGACTGGTTCACCTAGAAATTGGAATTCTGCTGTCGAGGTTCGACAATTCACTAAAGCATAACATGCGTACAACCAATCCATGCCAAAGATAACATCAAAATTGGTCATGTCTAAATCTACTAAGTCGGCTGAGATGACTCTATGAAGAACTATAACAGGGCAATTTATGTATACCTGTTGTGCTAAAACAGGCTCACCAACTAGAGTAGAGACTAAGAAGGGTTCAAATAGGAATTTAGGACTGACACTAAAACTGATAGCAACATAGGGAGTCACAAATGACAAGATGTCCCCTGGATATAAAAATGCATAAACATCAAGATGGAAGACTCGTAACATACTCGTGACCATATCAGGTGAGCTCTCCTGCTTCTGACAAGTTGATAGTGCATAGAACTTGTTCTGGCGCTGGCCGCCACTAGCACTAGATGATGCCCCTTGCTGGGATGGGTGAGCTTGTGGAGCTACTGATGTTGTGGCTGGGGCATGGTCTCTACTGTCACCCTGTCTGCCTGAAGGATAATTTCTAAGTCTATGACCGAGCTTACCGTATCAAAAATAAGCATCCGAGCCAACTAAGCATCCTCCAGGGTGGTTCTTACCACACTTCTTACAAGCTGAAAAGTGAGCTCTCCTGACATGCTCCTCTGATCCATAGAGCCTGATGCTCTACCTATTTGATCACCTCTAGGCCTAGATGGAACACTAGCTGATAATGGAGCTAGGGCTAATGACCTTTGATAGGACTATTACCAATGTCCACCACCAAACCTCTGCTGAGAATACCCAAAGATGCCTATTTTAGCCCTCTTGGCCTCTCTTTATCTCTCTCTCTCCTTCATCTTCCCCTTCTCTATTTACTGGCATAAATCATCAATCGATATATGTACATTTCACTTATAGGCACAGCGGTCATGCACTCCTTGACTAGCGAATTTGAGACCCCATGCACGAACTTTCTCATATGAGCCCTCAGCTTGGCCACTATGTCCGAAGCATACTTGGACAACTGGGTGAATTTCAAGGCATACTCCTTAACAGTCATGTTTTTCTACTTCAAATTGACGAACTCCGCTGCCTTTGCTTCCGTCAACTCTCGGGGAAAGAACCTGTCCAAGAAAATTGTAATGAACTCACCCCAACAAATGGGCACTACACTTAATCCACGACCTTCCGTCCACTATCCAAACCAAATATTAGCAATCACTTCATCTAGTAGGATACCAATTCTACACTTCTAGATCTCCCCAATGAATTCCTATGGATCCTCCTCCACCTTTGAACCATAAGCTCTTATGGATTCATCCTGGTGAAGTCTTGCACTCTAGCCGCTGCTGCATTCCCATTCATATTCATATGAGCCCCTTCCTGCTGTTTGACTTGGACTATCATAGCTTGTGCCAACATTCGTGTGACGACTCGAACATAGGCCCGGATTGAGATACAAGACAAAGAACCCCGAGAGGTTCCAAGTCGACTCATGGAATGAACATGACATTTAAATCTCAGCATAATAAATGCAGAAATCTAAAACATATGAAATAGCGAAAGTCTCAGAATATAATAACATCTGAGCATCTGAATACAAAGCGAAATTTTGAAGCTGAATGCATACTATGTCTGATAAGCCTCTACACACTGACGAGTTGATGGGACAAGATCCCAACTAACTCACTAAAGATCTAAACTGAAAATATTGAATACAAGTTGATAAAAGGGTCCTCGAAGGATGAGGACTCACCAACTCTGGCTGAGAGATACTAACTATGAGGATTAGGCTAACGGTAGGACAGAACCTGAACGTTCGAGCCTATATCATAAAATGATATAGTATAGAGTATGCAGTCAGTATGTGGAATGTACTACATATGCAAGGTAAGTAGAACCGCTATGTAAGTGAAACTTAAATCATGCATATTATAAAAACATATTCAAGATAAGATTCTGAGAGTATGACCTGCATGCAATTATCTGAAAACATGATTTAAACATAACTGAATCGAATGACCCAAAGCTAAAAAACTAATAATCATAAATAAAACTGAATATTGGGTCAAACCTGCTGAAAACATAATATCATGACTGATAAACATGCATAACTGAAATCATGAGGAACAATGGGAGACTCATCATATAACTGACATTACCACGATAGAGCTTATGTGATCCCTACTATTACACTCAAATAGGTAGAGCCGTCCAAAGCCTTGTCAGGGCTAAGGGCTCTATCATGATATCGATATCCAGCTGAAGGCCCCTGGGGGTAGGGAAAGCTCACAAAGGAGGTCCCAAATATTTTGAGGCACGAGATGGATTGAACCCTTAGCCTACTCGATGCTAGACACTACTCCCAAAATCATGTATATGCTCTCCATCATTTTTCAACGAAGCCAAACCATTATCTTGGGACGAAATGGAATCATAATAATACATTCATAATCTTAAAACGTATCACGAGAAGCCTTGGCTTAAACCATACCACAAGCTGAAAAGTGGGAGTCTAAACTCCAAAACCATTTGGTAAGCTAATAACATAAAATTGAAGTAAATCATGAACATACTTGATCATATAGGCTTGCCCAAACTTATACATACTTTAGATAGTCAAAATCATGAACGTAAATATGGGTAATTCAAAATCATACTTTCCTCATATATATCTCATCAAACTTGAAAACATGGATCGTAATCTCAACCTTTCATGAACTTTCATAACTGAGCGTTAAAATTGCAAAAAATTGAAAACTTTAATTGTAATTGAAAACATTATAAAACATGCAATGAATCTGAATTCAACATTAGAAACATGAATAGGATTTACCAATGATAGATGCTTAGAGAATTTCACATGTTGGGTTAAAACCCCATAGATTAATCAACTAAGAATTCCATGAATTTAGAAAAGGACTTGGGCATGGGAGTGAAGGAATACTCCCATTCATAACCTAACATACCCGGATACTTCTAATTTCACACCCTTCTTGAATGCCCAAAGGAATTGGGGAAGAACTTGATGAATTTCTAGGCTTGATCACCCTTAGGAACTTCTAATATTTCATGCATAGAGATGGATTGATTTAGAATGAGTTAAACCCTCTTAAAACACACCTATCTGAGCTTAAAATGACGTAGTTTAGGTCTTAGGAGCTTTGGAACTAGGAAAAGGCCTTAATAAATTCACAGAAAAATTACACTACAAGTCCCAATGAGGGACTGGATGATTCATTACCAGAGGCGATTACTCGTCATCTGCACTGCAAAACATATCTCTACTAGTAACCACGAGGGAAACCAGGACTCGTGGTGTACTTAACGACTCGTGGTGACAAATCATGGTGAACACTGCCAAAAATTTACCCTTCATGAAAAACTCCTGACCACGGCCAACTCCACGACTCATTGACCTGACCACGAGTCGTGGCTTCTCTCGTGGTCAACCCCCTAACAAAAATTCTTGCCAACACCCTGTCACAAACCGAACAGAGGTCTATATCATAGACATAGGACAAGGGACCCTGAGAGACCCCAAGTCGACCGATGGAATAAGCATAGAACTGTCTCATTAAATAAATTGAGGAAATCATAAATATAAACTCAGCGGAAGTCGAATACAACATCACATCAAAGTAACATCTGAAGCTACACATACATAACTCTGAAAGCTTCACAATACATCAATATATATATATAATCTAATCATACCCATGTATAGAGATTGAAGACTTATGCAAATGGGTAAAAACCCCATAATTGATCATAGGTGATTTATCATGATTTGATAGAAATTGGGTATGGGTGTGGAAGAATACACCCACTCATAGTATTACATTCCTAGGAATGGTGGATTCTAACACTTTCTAATTAGATGAGATTCCAATGGAAACATTGAGATCTTGCCTTGAATCACCTCTTCAAACCTTCAAACTTGCATGCATGGGAAGAAAGATTTAGAATAGGTTTTCCCCTTCTAAAAACCAACTAAAATGAGCCTTAAACGATGTAATATAGGCTCCTAGGATTTTGGAATTACGGAAAAGCCCTTATTAAAATCGCTGAAAATAGCTACCAGGGGGTCCCGAAGAGGGACCTAATGACTCGTCATAAGGGGCCACAACTCATGGAGTCGTCCGTAAGGTACACTACTTATTAGATCTCCAGGGCTCGTCACAGGTGACTTAATGATCCATTGCTTATGACCATGACTCATGATCAGCTCCCATCATGTACACTGCCTTAGTCTCAATTAAAACATACCTTGCTTGATCACGACTCACCCCACTAGTCGTGGGGACTGACAATGACTCGTGGGGTCCTTTCGTTTGGTACTAGTCAAATTCTTCTATTTATTTTTTCAACCTCACCCCACGGCTGACTTGATGAATCGTGGTGCCTGACCATGAGTTATTCCCAAGCCCATAAGGACCCTTGCAATTCAATTCCTCCAGGCCTCCCTACGAGTCACTTGATGACTCGTGGGATCTTCTCCCGAGTTGTCCAATGACTCGTCTTGCAACTGAGGCACCAATTTCCAGTTTTTCCCCGTCTCAATTCCCGAGTCTGATTTTTGAATTCTCGGGGTACAACAATATGTCCCCCTTAGGAATATTCATCCTCTAATGTTAGAAACAAGCAGAAAATAGAAACATACAATTATCATACTCTGATACTAATCATTTTAACCAAAATTTTTATGAAATGACTATCTTTAATTCAAAACACATGGCTAAACTGATCTCATGCTTCACATACACATTCATACACGTAAAGGAAACTTGGAGACATGATCTAAACACGAAAATTAAATAAAGTAATAGCGCAAAACTAATACTTCATCTCGGAATTGAGGTTGTAGCGATAAATGTGGGTATTTAGCCATCATATCCACTTCGGCTTCTCACGTAGCTCCCTCATCATGGTGATTTCCCCATATGACTTTAACTGAAGCTACCTCCTTGTTCCTCAACTTCCAAACCTGACGATCCATGATTTCAATGAAAATTTCTTCATAACTGAGGCTGTCTTTTACACAAACGTTGTCCGCTGGGACTACTAAAACTGGATCAGCCAAGCACTTTTTCAAGAGCGATACATGAAAGACAGGATTAACTGAAGATAACTCTAATGGAAAGTCCAACTCATACACCACCTTACAAAATCTTCTCATAACTCGGTAGGGACCAATATAGTGGGGACTGAGTTTTCCTTTCTTTCGGAACCGCATGACTCCCTTCATGGGAGATACCTTTAGAAATACCTAATTGTACACCTAAAACTCTAGATCTCTCCTCCTCACATCTGCACATGATTTCTGATGACTCTGAGTGGATTTTATCTTTCCCTTATCAACTACACCTTTTCCATGGCCCCATGAATCGAATTAGGTCCTGTCATAGCTGCTTCACCAACTTCAAAACATCTGATGGACGATCTACACCTCCGCCCATAAAGAGCCTCGAACGGTTCCATCTGGATGCCAGAGTGATATCTGTTATTATAAGCAAACTCGATCAAGGGCAAGTGATCATCCTAATTAGCTTTGAAGTCCATCATGCATGCCCTAAACATATCCTCAAGGGTCTGGATTATTCGTTCTTCCTGGCCGTCTGTTTGCGGATGAAAGGCTGTACTGAGCTTAACTTGAGTCCCAAGCCCCTTCTGAAGAGAACGCCAACATTGGGAGGTAAACTGAGTACCTTAGTCTGAAATAATAGACAAGGGCACTCCATAAAGTCGAACAAACTCCTGAATATACAATTTGGCATAATCATCCACTGAATCTGTGGTTTTGACCTATAGGAAGTGTGTAGCCTTGGCCTATCGACCACCACCCAAATGGAATCATAATGTCGGCGAGTAAGAGGTAGGCCTGTAATGAAATCCATATTAATCTCTTCCCGCTTCCAAGTGAGAATGCTAATATCCTGAAGTACACCTCTCGGCCTTTAACGTTTGACCTTCACTTGCTGACAGTTTGGAAATTTGGCTACGAGCTCTGCAATATCCTTCATCATAGCATCCCACCAATAGATTTCTCGCAAGTCCTGATACATCTTCGTGGATCTCGGATGGATAAAATATTTGATACCAAGTGCCTCATGAAATATCCGACCTCTCAAATCATCAACGTCTGGGACACATAGATGACCCTGGTATCGTAGCACACCATCTGCCCCTTGGGAGAAAACCTCCACCTTTTGACTCTACACCGCTTCCTTCAATTTCCTCCAAATTGGATCCTCATCTTGCCTAGATTTGACATTAACCACCAAGGATGATTCTGATCCATTCTGCACAAACATACCGCCATCGGTAAAGTTAACCAATCTAACTCCCAACCTCGCAAGTCAATGGACATCTTTCACCAACTCCTTCTTTCCTTCATCCACTTGGGACACACTCTCCATAGAGAGCCGACTAAGTGCATACGCTACCACATTAGCCTTGCTCGGGTAGTAAAGGACACTCATGTCGTAGTCCTTTAGTTACTCTAACCACCTCCTTTGCCAAAGATTGAGATCTTTCTGTGTGAACATATATTTCAAGCTCTTGTGATCCGTGAGCGCGTCGACGTGGACCCCATACAAGTAATGCCTCCATATCTTCAAGGAGAATACCACCGCAGCCAACTCAAGATCATGTGTCGGATAATTCTTCTCATGGACTTTCAATTTCCTTGAGGCATATGTTATCACTTTCCCATGTTGCATCAACACACATCCCAGTCCGACTCGCAAAGCATCACAATACACAATAGAGCCATCCGTACCCTCTAATAGGGTCCACACTGGTGCTGAAGTTAGTTGGGTCTGCAATTCCTAGAAGCTTTTCTCACAAGCCTCCGACCATTGGAACTTTACCTTTTTCTGAGTCAACCTGGTCAATGGAGCTGCAATTGATGAAAAGCCCTCAATAGATCTCTGGCAATAACCTGCTAAGCCCAAAAAGTTCCTGATATTTGATGGGTTCACCGGTCTGGCCAATTCTTTACCAACTCGATCTTCTGAGAATCTATCTTTATGCCTTCACATGACACCACATGGCCTAGAAATGCCACATACTTCAAGAAAAACTCACATTTGCTGAACTTTGCATACAATTGCCGATCTTTGAGGGTCTGAATCACTACTCACAAGTGAGCAGCATGCTCCTCCTTTCTTCGAGAGTATATGACGATATCATCGATAAAAACAATCACGAACGTGTCTAGATATGCCTTGAACACCTAGTTCATTAGATCCATAAAAGTTGCAAGTGCATTGGTTAGTTCAAAAGACATAACAAAAAATTCATAGTGACCATAATGAGTTCTAAAAGCGGTTTTCGGGATGTCACTCTTTCGAACCCCTAGCTAGTGATATCTGGATGTGAGACCGATCTTGGGGAAATACCTGGCACCATGAAGCTGGTCAAACAAATCATTAATCCTGAGTAAGGGGTACTTGTTCTTGATTGTAACCTTGTTCAACTACCGATAATCAATACACATGCGAAGGGAACCGTCCTTCTTCTAAACAAATATTACTAGTGCACCCCATGGAGACTTACTCAGTCTAATAAAGACCTTATCTAACAAGTCTTTTAACTGATCCTTCAACTCTTTTAACTCGGCTGGAGCCATTCTGTAGAGAAGAATAGATATAGGTTGCCTGTCGGGGAGAAGATCTATATCGAAATCAATCTCCTGCTCGGGAGGAACACTTTGCAAATCATCAAGAAAGACCTTTGGATACTCAGGTATGACTGGTATGGACTAGATGGTTGGGGTCTCAGACTCCACATACTTAACCCTAACTAGATGGTACATGTAACCCTTAGAAATCATCTTTCTGGCCTTAAGGTAGGAAATGAATCAGCCTACAGGTACAACTGAAATACCATTCCATTCTAAGACTGGCTCACTTAGGAATCTGAACTCTACTGGCCGGGTTCTACAATTAACTGAAGCATAGCATGCATATAGCCAATCCATGCCGAGAATAACATCAAAATCAGTCATGGCTAACTCTATCAAATCTGTTGAGGTGACCTTATGAAGAATTGAGACTTGGCAATCTCTATACACCGGTCTAGCTAAAACTGAGTCACCTACTAGAGTAGAAATTGAGAAGGGCTTTGATAAGACATCGGGACTAACTCCGAAGCTACTGGCTACATAAGGTGCCACAAAAGATAGGATAACCCTCGGATATAGAAAAGCATACACATCAACATGAAAAACTCTCAACATACCGATGACTACATCTAGTGACGCCTCTAACTCCTGACGAGTGGCTAAGTCATAGAATCTGTTCTGGCGTTGACCGCCAGCTATGATAGTAGATGCCCCCTCATGTGCGGTGCGTAGGGGAGGGGCTGCTGAACTAGAAGCTAAGCCTTGTACCCTAACTTGATCCTATTTCACAACTGGACAATCTCTAAGCATATGTCCAGGCTACCCACATCCAAAGAAAGCTCTTAACCCTTCAAAATACTGGCCTATGTGTCCTCGGCCACACCTATGACAAGTTGGGATGCTGTAATCTGCGGTTCTACTGCTATGAACCCTCGAGCATAATGCTCGCACCCTCTGATCATGTCTGGGCCTAGATGGCACACTCAGTGCTAAAGATGCTGGGGTTTATGATCTCTAGTGGGTCTTCTATCGATGCCCACCACTGGACCTCTGTTGAGAGAATCTGTGGTCCTCAATCTTGGCCCTCTTGGCCTCCTTCACCCTCGAATATGCCTCCTCTATCTGCTATGCATATAACACTATGCGAGGAAAGTCCATGTCCTGGTGGAGCATAGTTGTCCTACAGTCCTTTTCCAAGTAACTTGCTATACCATGCACAAATCAGCTCACTTGCACCCTCTGTTCAGCCACTAACTCTGGGGCATACTTCTATAGGAGAGTGAACTCAAGGGCGTACTCCTGAACAATCATTCTTCCTTGGTTTAAATTCATGAACTAAGATGCTTTCAACTCCTTCATCTCTCGAGGGAAGAATCGATCTAGGAATGCAACCTGAAACTCCTCCCATGTGATCGGACCTTCTCCTGCGACTCTTCTGTCCTTCCATTGGTGGAATAAAATATGCGCAACCCTCTTCAACTGGTAGGAGGCCAACTCTGCGCACTCAACACTACTCACTCCCATAACCTGGGTGATCTTGACAATCTCATTAATGAAATCATGTGGGTCCTCATCTACCTTGGACCCCAGAAACTCCAGCGGGTTCATTCTCAAGAAGTCTTAGACTCTAGCTACCGCTGCATTGCCGTTTTGAGGAACATGCGCAATGGTCTACTGATTGACCTGAGCAGTCAAGGCCCACGTGTGCATCGAAATAGCGGCCAAGAAATCAGTATGAGCGGCTGCCTCCGATGCTTGAGGCTCCTGAACAAGTGGGGCTAGCTGATGCCTATAACCGTTTCCATCCTCGTCGCCTTCACCACCTCCATTCCTCCTTTCATTCGTTCTTTGAGGTGCCATGGTTCTATAATCGCAAATAGCATGAATTAGAAGGATAGAAAAAATTTTCATCGCACGACATAAATCATGAAAGAACGGAACAATGTCTAGTAGCCTCTTCGTTATAAGCGTGGCGCGCTTCACACCCATGAAAAAGAACTCTACCTAAAGCGGCTTTCAGACTCCCTAGGACACATCAAACCTATTGCTATAATACCAAGTTTTTCATGACCTGAACGGAGGCCCGAATCATAAAAACGAGACTAGGGACCCCGAGAGACCACAAGTCGACATGGCATAAGCATACAACTATCACATTAAATAAACTGAGGAAATCACAAATATAAACTATACAGAAGTCTAATACAACATCACATCAGAATAACATCCGAAGCTACACATACATAAGTCTAAAAGCCTCCAAACTGAACGAGTTGATGGGACAAGACCCCAACTAACTCAACAATACTGAAACTGAAATACGTAATAGAAACTGAGAGTCTAGTCCTTGAAAGATGAGGACTCACCAATCCTGAGCAGATAAGAACTATGGAAAGATGACTATGATCGGGGCTAAAACTATGAACCGGTCTTATATCATGAAATAATACAGCATAGAAAGTATGCGGTCAGTACGTGGAATGTACTGAGCATGCAAGGCAAGTAAAACCGCTTAAGTAAAATAAATCATTTAAAACATTTCATAACATATCATAAGCTTTCAAGTATAAGAAGAAGGGCTACATGCATTCATCTGAAATCATAATCTTATCATAACATGACCATGCATAGAATTATAACATCATAACTAACTTGAATGAATCAAAGCTGAAACATAATATTTATATTAAAAAGTTGAACAGTGAGTCAAACATTTCTTTCATAACATGCATACGTAAAGTAATCACTATGAGTAATGAGTATGCAAATCTTAATAGTATAGATAGTGGGAGACTCATCACTTAACCGACATACCACATTAGAGCTTACACAGTTAAAACTATCACACTCAGGTTTGCAGAGCTGTCCATAACCTTGCCAAGGCGATGGACGATACCATGATATCAATATCAAGCTTAAGTGCCAATCGGGCCGGGGATAACTCACAAGGGAGGTCCCAATAATATAATAGTATCAACCTACATTGGTGCGTAGTTCTGAGACATAGGGTGATCGACCCTTAACTGTTATACCCCGAGAATTCAAAGATATGACTCGAAATTTTAAATGGAGTAAAACTGAAAAATGGACCTGCAGTTGCAGAACGATTCATTGGACGACTCGTTAGGAGACCCCATGAGTTGTCAAGTGACTCGTGGGAAGGCCTGGAGTGAACAAGGACTTAAGGTCCCCACGAGTGAAGTAATGACTCGTGGTCAGCCACCACGAGTCGTCATGTAGATCATGGGGAGGAGTTGTGGTATTTATGGGAGGTTTGTCTAGTGTACCTGACGGATGGAACCCCACGAGTCATGGTCTGTCCGAATGACTCGTGAGGTGAGTCGTTACCAAGCAAAATAAGTTTTCATTGATGGTAAGGCAGTGTACATTATGAGTGGTGGCCGCGACTCGTGGCCACCGATAATGAGTCGTTATGCCGTCCGTTAGTAACCCCCAGTGACCAGTTCAGATAGTGTACGTGAAAGGCAAGGTGACGGCTCGTGTTGGCTGGCGAAGAGTCATCAGGTCCCCCATTAGGACCCCTGAAAGTTGTTTTCCTGCGAATTAGTAAGGGCCTTTACATAAATTTCTAAGATCCTAAGGCCTAAACTGCTATGTTTTGGGTTGTGAAAAGGGAAATTTAAAGGGGTTAATTCAGATTTCACTTCATTCTCTCATGCATCCAAGGTAGAGGAAGTTAGGGAGTGAATCAAGCCTTTAATTCATCAACCCAGTGCATTTCTTCTTGGGTCATCAAGTGAGGTTTAGAATTAACAATCCCAGGTATGTAAGGCTATCAATGGGTGATTTCTACTACACCCATGCCCCTCCTCCACAATTTTACTTAAATCTCATTAAAAACTAATGGTGTTTTATAATTTATTTCCATAAAATCTAATAATTTAACTATGGGTCTGGTGATTTTGAAATCTTATCATAATCTATGAATTTTGATAAGCTTTTGTGATTTAAATTGATTTAATATCATTACTTTGGATTCCTATGTATTTAGGCTTAATTATGCATGCCCCATGATGAACAAATTTATGATCTATTTCCCCATTGATGATTATTACAAGCCCAACATGAATTATATTTTAAATCATGAATTTGTTATGTACCCATTATGATTTTATGAAATTCAAGCTATATACATGATCTATAAGTATGTATGAATCTTATGAATCATGAATTATGTTTTTGGTTGACTCACGGGCCTCAATTCATGGCTAGTTCACGTATGTTCAAGCATGTTTTTGGTTATCATAATTTAACTAGCCCATGAACTCATGCATGTATTATTATGAGCACTATATATGTTTTGGTAGTAGTATCAAACACCAAGTAGGTTCGGGGCTCACGTTTAAGTCCTGGATCTCATGAATTACGTGCCATCATAGGTATGTTGGGACCCCTTTCACGTCTGTCCTTGGCCCAAATGACCCTTTTTCATGGTGATATCACATTTGATGGTTCCTACCCTTCGCAAGGTATAAACATCCTTCTGACTAGGGTTATAAGTCGGGCTTGATGTGTGCTCATGTGAGGTATGCTGGTTAAGAGAATCTCCTACTGTTCCATGTAATGTATGAATGTTATGATTATGTATGTTGGCTCAAGTTATGTTCAGTAAAGTTCCTCTAATACAATTATGACTATGATAATTTCACGAATTCTTTGAAAACCTTGAGTAGTATGGTATGTTATGAGGATTTACGATATGAGCATGATGTCCTATTCTTATAATCACTTATGAGCTTTATTTGTGTTTTAACTGTGCGTTTTACTTACCTTGCATACTCCATACACATTCCATGTACTAACCGCATACTTTCCTTGTTGTATCATTTTATGATACAGGTCCCAGTTTTCAGGCTCATCCTCTCCCGTAGATAGATCAGGCTTGCTCTCCACTCATTGGTGAGTCTTCATGTTCCAAGGACTGTATGTTCATACTCCATGTTATTTCTTTCAATTTCTGAATGTTGGATTAGTTGGGGAGTTGTCCCATCAATCCGCCCCTTCATGATTAAAGGATTGTAAGACTATAAGATATTTTTCGCCATATTGTATAAGTCTAATACTGTTTTTCTCTCATGTTATGTAATGATTACTTTATTTATGTTAAGCCTTCCCCTCGTGTGATTGATTTAGATGCATGCTCAAGCCATGGGTTGACTTAGGGTCTCTCGGGCTCCTTGTCCCGTGTCTACAATTCGGGTGAACGTTTGAATCGTGAAAAACTTGGTATCAAAGCCATAGGTCTATGTGTCCTAGGGAGTCTGAAAGCCGCGTTAAGTAGATTCTTTTTCATGGGTGTGAAGCGTGCCACACTTATGACAAAGAGGCTAGTAGAAATTTAGGAATAGTCTCTTCTTTCATGATCTATGTCATGCGATGAACGTCCTTTACTCTTCTAATTCATGCTATTCGCATTTGCAAAATCATGCCTCAACGATGTGTTAATGCCAGAAGGAATGGAAATGGTAATGATCATGAGAGTGCTCATGATGGTGAGCATCAGCCAGCTCTACCTATTCATGAGGATGGACAAATGAGGGTGATGGAAGGAAACAACAAGTCATTGGTTCAAGCGACGACTCATCATGTCATTCTTGGTTGGGTCACAAGTTAAGGAAGCAGTGCAACCAACGGGTCGTTGTAACGGGTCATTGTAGGTGACAACGACCCGTCCTATCGGACGTTGTTTGGAGAAGTTGAAGGTTTGAAGGAGGTCCAGTGCATCCAACGGATTGAGGCGATGGGTCATTGCATGAGACAACGACTCGTCCTAAGGGTCATTGGTTCCAATTCGGGAAAATTTTCAAGTTTTTCTTAGGGGCAGTTTGGTAAAATCCTGTGATTCTAGCTTTAAAGTGATGTCTTTTTGAATATTGTTTGAAACGTTTTTAAGGGTTTTTCATGCCTAAACCCTTATTTTTCTCAACTCTTCTTCTTCTCCTATCAATATCAAGTTTTCCGTCAAGATTTTAATCAAAGCTTCAAGGTGCAACTTCGAGTGGAATCTCTTCTATAGGTATGCGAGTCTTTCAACAAGGATAATCATCCATCCTTGTGCCCCAAAATATTTTCATTAAAAATCCAATTTCAACAAGTCTAGAAAAAAAGCATGATCTAGCGTTTGTGTTATGGGTAAATTTCTTTTATATTCTTCATAAATGCTAATATCTACTGTGATTGTGAAATTATTTGGGATATATTTAATGGGTTTCCTTTAATTTAGGAATATAAGATGGGAATACAAGAGTGTAGCATGTTCTTCATAAAATGGATTGAATAGTCAATGGGATTTTTTTATTGTTCACTTAATTTATCGTAGTAATTCATATCTATGTTCAAATCATGTGAATCTCATATGATCATCCCTAATAACCCGATGATGACATTGATGAATATGTTGAGATGAGTTTGGAGTTATGGGCTTGAGCAACTGAGAGAAAAATTTGTATTATCGCTATGGATTTGATTAAATTGATTGGGTATGAGATGAATCTATGAAAATGGCTAATTATTGTATCTTTCTCACGAATTGGAGTAAATCATGAAATGGGCCTTATGAAATAAAAATGAATGCATTTTCCATGGTTCGTTGTAAATAATGAGGTATGAGATAAATGTCCAAGTTGTTGTAAATCTAAGTAAATGAAGCCATGCATCTTTGATAAAGTATGAGTTGAATCTATAAATAATGCATGACCTTCTGCTACATGTTGAAGGAGGTAAATTCAGAATTGTGATGTCATGATAGAATGGTGCATAATGCAAATCTATAGCATGCTCGTTGGGGTGAGATGTTAAACTTAATAATGAATTGGCTCTTTGATGATGAGAATCATGATGATAAAGCCTGTGTCTAATATGTCAACTTGCTTATTAGAAGATAGCTCTAATCCTTTCAAAATGATTATTGAATGATGAAAGTGGAAAATGTTCTTGTCTCTGATTAGCTGTAGTAATTTAGAACATCCCTAGTCAGTCAGGACTCACATCCCTCGTTGGTCGGGACTCACATCCCTAGTCAGTTGGGACTCAGATCCCTAGACATTCGGGACTCACATCCCTTGTTGGTCGGGACTCACATCCTTAGTCGGTTGGGACTCACATCCCTAGCTACTCGTTGTGTATGTTTCCCCTTAGTCAGTCGGGACTAACATCCCTAGCTAGTCAGTGACTCTCTATATTAGAACATCTTTCTCCCTTTGATAGTCAGAGATTCTCCCTAGAAAGAATATTTCCCTTTGATCGTCCTAGTCAGGGACGCTCCCTATGACAGTTGATCACGGGCAAAAATAACATGCCCGAGATACGCTTTATAACTTAGATTAGTCTTGTTATCTAAGTTATTTTATACATTTTCATGTGATTTTATATAAATGTGAAGATATTATAAATGTGAAGATATGTGCTAACCAACATGATTAGTCTTTGTTTTGTAGGTTTTGATGACTTTTGAGGAACTAATCCATGAGTTGGTGAAGTAGAGGCTTGGAAACGGAATTAACACACGAACGTCGGCAAAGAGGAGGCACAAAACAGCCCACCACAAAGCTGTAACGTGCCACGCAGAAGGCTGCGCACAACAGCCCACCTCGCGCTGGCAACGTGCCATGGCAAGGTGTGCCGCGCAACATGGAGGTGTCAACGTTGCTGCCCAAGCAAATATACACGCCGCTAACGCGGCGTGGTGCTGCCGAGGCCATGTTTCCGGTGATTTCCATGAGCTGCTGCCTCGTGACACGGAGCTCCACCCATAAAGCAAATTCATGTTCTCCATTTACTATAAATAGGACCCTTAACTTCAAATTCCATTTGGTCACGATTTTATTCGAAAACTACCTGTGGAGAGAAGGGAGAAGTGGGAGAACCCATCTAGGTTTGGAAAATTCCCTTCTCATCTACCAATCTCATGTAAGTATGTAGTTTAGGAGTAGATTAATAGTAGTGTTAAGTAGTTTTACAAACATGAATGGCTAGAACCCTTCCTCTAGGGTTGAAGCCATGGATTATGATTTTAATTTTATATATTTATTGTTTGTTTGTTTTAATTAAGTTATTGATTGTTGTTATCGTCTTGCATTCTGGATTGTTGGTTGTTTTTATGATTGATCACCATGAGAGCATATTTGTTAGCTTGGGTAATAGCTTGAGAAAGCATTATCTAGGGTCAGACATGAGAACGTGAGGAGCATGTTTGTATCTCGAGAGATTTTTGTGTCAGATAGAGATATACCTAACACCGAGGCTTGGCTGGACACACTGGTTAGTGAAAGACCAACTTGGGATGTCAGCATCACCACTCGAAGAAGTATTTGTTGAGAGGCTAAGTTGAGTTAAATGGTTAGACGTACGAAAGTCCCTAATCAAAGCTTCCCCCGTAAACCAACATAATTTAATTGTCAAGTGACTAGAAATTAAACTCAGCTTCACAGTTGGATGCAGAGGCTAGTTTGTCGTGTTTAGAGGCTCAAGAAACCATGAACATGCAATTCCAGTTATGTGAAATAACAATTGATAGTTCCATGCTTATTCCATTGCAAATCGTAGTATCGCATGATTATCCGGTTTTAACTCTATGTTGGGTTCAGAGTAATTTCGTAATATTTCGTGACCCAAACTAAGACTTATTACATCTCAATCGAAAATGTCTATCACCGACACTTTAGGTATTTAAGAACACACTAGAAATGGATAGTTAGAGGAATGGGTCCAGTCCCCGTGGTTCGATAACTGCCCTAAAAAGAGCCACTATATTACATGTACGAATCTGCATACTCCTGCGGACGCGCTCGATACTAAAGAGAGTCATCAAGTTTTTGCGCCGCACGGACTCGGCGGTTTTGATAATTTATCTGTTTTTGTGGGATTTTTAAAATTTCCTTAAGTGTTGAGAAAACTTGGTCTTAGTTTGACTATTTGCAGTGACAGTTATCCCGCCGAAAGAAGAAATAGAGAGCTTGTGGAACCGTTGCTTGAACTCCGAACGTCAAATCCATTTGCTAAGGAGAGTAGCTCTAGACCAAAAGATGAAGAGACTTCAAGAAAAGGTACAACAACAAACCCCGCGGCAAGCATGCTTGTCATCTAAGCAATGGCAAGAAGACTAGTTCGCCGCGAAGTGGCAATCCCACTAGCGACGAATGTGACCTCTAGTATCCGTAAACCTGAGAGCCCGGAGGGAACTTTGAACTTAAATTAATATGGTGCAGCTGTTAGCATTCTAGTGGTCAATTCACCGGAATGGCACATGAGGACCCGCGCCAAAGACTTACAAAGCTTTCTTGAGATAAGTGACACGTTTGTCCCCACCGGCGTGTCCAGCGCATTATGTCCGATTAAAACCTCTTCCCATTTTCACCGTTGGGGGAGGGAAGGAAAAGTGGCTAAAGGCCGAGCCACCGAACTCCATAACTTCAATGGAATGACTTGGCTAAGAAGTTCCTTATCGATTCTTTCCTTCAGTGCAAGACTCGCAAAGTTGAGAAGTGAAATACCTGGCCCCAAGCGTAAGCCCGATGAGAACTTATATATGGCTTGGGAAAGATTCAAGTCATTGTTGAGAGATCTATTCCCATCACCAGCAATCAAATCAAGTGTTGGCCCATACCTTGTAGAAAGTCTAGACCTACACATAAAAATATTACTAGACTCGCAGCTGCGGGCAAGCCTTGGAGGCATATGATGAGTTGTACGCTTTGTTGAATGTAATTGCAATAAGGGAAATCCAGAGTGGCACAAGAGTCATCAAGAGGGGCAGAAGAAGATCGGGGCGATGTATGCATGGTTTGAAATGCCTTGGCAAAGACAAAGGCTAGCTTCGTTCCAACATCGTATGATGACTCGGGCCCAATAAACCGAGCATGCACCAACACCAGGCTACAAGCACGCAGCTTCAAACAAGCTCCGAGTTGGTGTGGAAATTTGTCGAATAATGGGCACAATGAAGAATCTTGTGATAATCCGGAATCACTAATTTTGGTCGGGAATGTGCAAAGGAATGAGAATCTCGGAAACAACTCCAACAAATCAAGGTGGCCAAATTCAATTTTCTTGGGGTGGAACCAGTGCTTAATCTTATGCAACCTCAACAACATCAAGATTGTATGCATTGTGCGATTGATGGGCATAGTAGCAAATTTCGTGACCGAGGAAACACGCAGAAAATTATGGAGACCCAAAATCAACTAGCGTAAAATCAGCAGGGATGGCAACAGATTTAATTAATCAGCAGCCACTCGCATCTTGAAAATAAGTGGGTCGAGAAATACCAAAACAAGAGGTCGCAAGGGGATTATAAGTGATGCAGGATCCTTTCTAACCTCTTACAGACTAATTTATCACTTAAGAAGGAAGGGAATTAGCCGATAAAGACCTAAAGAGTCTAGAAAGGAGGTGTCTGAGTTGGTAAGACTGTGACCATCCACCATATTGAGCAAACTGCAGGCCGGAAACAAAATGCGCAACCTTCATTGCAGCCAAGACAGACCACCACCACCCTTCCCGTAGATTTAGAAAGAGCAAGGAGGAGTGAATGTTTCAAAAGTTCTTTGAGAGTTTCAAAGAACTTCATATAAATTTGCCTCTTATTGATGTCTTGTAGGGAATGCCCAAGTATGCTAAATAATTTTTGAAGGACGTGATGGGCGAACAAAATCAAATTGGTGGATGTTCGCACTGTAGCACCGACTGAGGAGGCCACAAGGTATTGAGCAAATGCCAAAGAAGCTCAAAGAGTCTCGTGAGTTTTACTCCTCCCTATATAAAATTGGTAAAGCCGAAAATGACTTTGTGTGATTTAGGGGCAAAGAATAATCTAATGCCCTTATCCTTATTCAAAACACTGGGTTGGGGAAAACTGAGGCCGACAAGGTTGATGTCAGACTGGCCGATAAGTCGCGAGTGACACCCGACATGGAATCATAGAGGACCTTTCATCAAAGTAGGTAAATTTATTATACCTAATGATTTTATTGTTTTAGATTTTCGTGTTGGTGACCAAAATTTCTAATCTTGGGACGACCATTCTGGCCACCGCAGGAGCCGTGATCGATTTGAAAGAAGGGACCCCGAAAATGAGGGTCGAGGATGAAGAAGAAACCTTCCGTGTCTACCAAGAAATAAACCCATCCGCACACTGGCGTAAACCTTTGTCAGTAAGTGTGTTGCGTAGGATGAGTGTGGGGGTGGAGGAGTCCACTGTGTGCATGACCAAAGGCATTGTCATGTTCACCCCGAGTCCGACAGAGGGGCTTCAAAGTGAGTAGTTAAAGTTGGAGGAAGGGAGGAACAGTGGAGGCTGTTTCCTCTAAAACAAAGAAAAGAAAAGGAGATGGTTCTCGAAAGAGAACCTGAAAAGGAGGATGTCCTCGAATGTAAAAAGGGCCCACGTCGTGCAACGACGTAAAATAAGGCGCCGCTGGGAGGAAACCCAAGGGTACCTCGTGTAAATTGGAATTTTGATTTTTGTTTTGATTTTGTTATTTTCGATTATTTTGTTTGTTGTTTTTGGTGGAAAGTTAGGCACAAAGAGGGGAAGTCTGAGTACCCTCGAGGAGGAAGCTAGGAAGCATGTAAAGAGGAAAAGTGTGGGGTCGACTACCCACACAGTAAATTGTGGGAAAACATGTTACTAGCTAGGCCTAGAGGCCCCAGGAGTATTTCTCACCTCTGAAATGTTAATTTGATGCTATGAGGACATAGCATGATTGAAGTGTGGGGTGAGGGAAATTTCAAGAAAATTTAAAATTTTTGTGCTTAACAAATTGTTGGTGAATGTAATGCTTGTGTGAAAAATTTGAAAAATTTGAAAATCCTGTGAGTCAAGCATGACTTCACCTCGCTGGTTTTTCTTTTCGGTTCTTTTCCGACGGGGGGTCTTTTAAACCGAAGAATAAAATTTTTATTTATTTATTTTTTATTTTTCTTTGTCCGTATATAATGTCGAAATATAGTTAGGGACTCGAAGCTCATGATGAATGGATGACGACCATTTTGAGGAAAATTAGTCGATAGATGTCGGGTTTTGAAACCGTAGCTAATGGATGCTTGATGTTCTTGTTATGTGCCATACATGATTGTAAGATGCAAGTATGTGTAGTGTTGAAGCATGCAAGTGTATAACTTTGTTTGGGACACTTAGGCTCTTGAATTTGACTTAATAGGATTGGAAGCTTAATTTTAACTCAGGATTAGTCGAGTAAGAGTCCGATGAACGTGTCTTGAATTGAGCATGTGCCATGAGTGTAAGGTTTTTGAGCATCTCCCGTACTCATTGTGGATTGTCTAGAACTTTCCGGTGTGTATACAAAACGAAATGGAAGGATGTGAATTGTAGAGATGTTGTAGGCAGGTTTCTTTGAATGAACATATATTTTTATCCCCATTTTACCTACCTTGAAAAATTAATCCTAGTTAGCCTGGCCGAGCCTTGAGCTCCTTTGATAGCAGCAACATAAGCCTAATCCTTTCTTTCATTAACCTTGAATTTGATCCAAAGCTCCTAAGTGCTGGAAGAAGAAAAATCTGAAAGAGTAAAGGAGTGAGATGAATGAAAAGAAATGAAAAGTAGCAAGTTGTAGAAGTTGAGAAAGGACAAAGGTGCACTTGTGTGAAGTGGCCGATCACTATTAAGGAGTAAGAAAATAATTTAATTAAAAGTTACTTATGGAACTCCTTAATGATAAGTCAAAAGTGCCAAATAAAAGGGAAACAAAAGAGGAAAAAAGAAAACTACCAAGGATAAAAGGGAAGTAAGGGAAGGGAAGTTTGCAATGATGGGCGTGATGTATTAAAAGCGTTTAGGAAAGATAGTCACTATTGACGGGCTGCACAAGCATCTACCGTACCCGTTACATTACAACCTACAAAGTCCTACTTGATCTTACATTCACATCCTCAATTTAGTGGAGTAAAACACTAAGGGCAAGCTTATGGGTCATGATATGATGCATGTGAATTCTTTGTGAGAGTGAGTGTAATTCTATTTATGTATCCACACATGTTGTGATGTAAAAGTTGTTTTTGCGCAGATTGGGTAACTCTCTTTCCGTGAGGGCACATGTTTAATGAAGGAAAAATCATGTGGGATTTCTAATCAGTTGATTTGCAATGCAGTTTGCTAAGATCGAGAGTCGATTCTTTAGGTTAAGAAGTCTTAACATAGTTGTATTTCAATTCGGTGATTAAATTATGCATGCTCTTTTTTAAGCTTGTATCTTACGTAATCGCATAGCCGTAACTGGAATTATCTTGCTAAATTAGTTATGTGGGAGTCTCGTTATGCATGATATAAAAAGTTTGTTCGACGACGAATAAGGCTTTAAGTGTGGGGTTGTGGATCACGGGAAAAAATAACATGCCCGAGATACGCTATAACTTAGATTAGTCTTGTTATCTAAGTTATTTTATACATTTTCATGTGATTTTATATAAATGTGAAGATATGTGCTAACCAACATGATTAGTCTTTGTTTTGTAGGTTTTGATGAATTTTGAGGAACTAATCCATGAGTTGGTGAAGTAGAGGCTTGGAAACGGAATTAACACGCGAATCTTCTCTGCAAAGAGGAGGCACAAAACAGCCCACCTACGTTGTCGGTAACATGCCACGGCAGGCAGGCTGCGCACAAAAGCCCACCTGCGCGTTGGCAACGTGCCACGGCAGGCAGGCTGTGCGACATGGAGGTGTCAACGCGCTGCCCAAGCAGCGTGCCAATGTCAACGCTGCAGTGGTGCTGCCGAGGCCAAGTTTTGGGTGATTTCCAATGAGTTCGTTGTTGCCTCCGTGTCACGGAGGCAGCTCAGATACACTCCGTGACACGGAGCCGTACCACCATGCCAAATTATGCAGGTTCTCCATTTACTATAAATAGGACCCTTAGCTCCTAATTCCATTTGGTCACGATTTTATTCTAGAAAACTACCTAGGAATGAAGGGAGAAGTGGGAGAACTCAGCTAGCGTTTGTCAAATTCCCTTCTCATCTACCAATCTCGTAAGTATGTAGTTTAGGAGTAGATTAATAGTAGTGTAGAGAGTTTTACGAACATGATGGCTAGAACCCTTCCTCTAGGGTTGAAGCCATGGATTATGATTGTGATTTTATGAAGTTGTTGTGGAATTAAGTTATTGATTATTGTTTTCGTCTTGCATTCTGGATTGTTGGTTGTTCTTATGATTGATCGTCATGAAAGCATATTTGTTAGCTCGGGTGATAGCTTGAGAAAGCATTACCTAGGTCAGGACATGAGAATGTAGGAGGTTTGTATCTCGAGAGATTTTGTGTCGATAGAGATATCTAACACCGTGCTTGGTTGACACTGGGGTTATGAAAGACCAACTTGAGATGTCACATCACCACTCAAGAAAGTAGTTGTGAGGCTAAGTTAAAGTTAAATGGTTAGACGCATTTAAAGTCCCTAATTGTTTCCCGTGAAACCACAACATGTCTGATTGCCCGCGTACTAGAAATTAAACCTCGCTCACAATGATGCAGGGAGGCTAGATTGTCGTGTTTAGAGGCTTGAAAGACCAAGTGAACATGCAATTCTAATTATGTGAATAATTGATGGTTCCATGCTTATTCCATTGCAACCGTAGTATCGCATGATTATCCGGGGGTTTTAACTCTACATGTTGCTCCTAGAGTACTCTTTAATATTTCGTTGACCCAAACTTAGACTTAATTAATCTCAATCGAAAAATGTCTATCACCAACACTTTAGGTATTTAAGAACACACTAGAAATGGATAGTTAGAGGAATGGGTCCAAATTTCGTGGGTTCGACAACTGCTCTAAAAAGAGCCACTATATTACTTGTACGACCTGCATACCCTGCGGACGCGCCGCACGAAAAGAGTCGTCACCGCCGTGACTCCTTCCCTTGACAGTTAGGGACCCTCTTGGTATCGGGCCACTTACATCGTAATTTATGTTATTTCATTATTTCTTTTGTGCACGTTTAATCTTATACAATGTATCCTTATAAGGTGGTTATGATGACAAGGAATATGTGAATATCATATAGGGTTGTCGATCTATTTCAAAGAGATTACTATTGCTTTTGCGCTTGACTTTATATATATTTATGAGTTAGTTAATTACACTTCCTCGCATACTTAGTACATCCCAAGTACTAATCGCACGCTCTTTGTGCTATATCATTTTATGATATAGATTCAGGTCATCGTGCCTAACCACGTGGTGAGAAACTCTTGCTCTCTCTCGCTCTAGTGGTGAGTCCTCATCCTCCAAGGACATGATTATGTTCATTTTACTATGTTTCAAGCTATACTATGAGCTGGCTGTGAGGAGGCTTTTCCCAAAGAACTCCACCGCCTTAGTAGAAGGCTTTACTCTGTTTGTATTTATCTAAAGATTGCATCTAAGTTTTGTTAAAATTCTATTATGGGTTATATTAGATTTGTTATTGTTTTCTGCCATTCATGTTGCTATCGTCTCTTATGTTAAGTGTATGCTATGAATTATGCCATGGGTCAACTTGGAGCCTCTCGGGGTTCCTTGTTCAACGTTGA
This sequence comes from Datura stramonium, assembly GCA_018107945.1. Lineage (NCBI taxonomy): Eukaryota > Viridiplantae > Streptophyta > Magnoliopsida > Solanales > Solanaceae > Datura > Datura stramonium. The sequence continues at coordinate 84,365 of JACEIK010006378.1, forward strand.
TACTAGGTGTGAACTCGGGTTGTGACAAACTTAGTACGTAGAAAAGGTTTAGAGTTTCCTAGGATGTCTAGGAAGCCGCATATGCAAAGTCCTCTTCATGGGTTTGGCTACCACACTTATTACGAAGAGGCTATGAGACGTTTAGGAATGTTCCCTTTTCTAAATGATCCTTATCATGAGAGGCGAAGCTCTAAATAGTTCTTTCCCTATCTTGTGCTTTATGCGATCACAATGCTCCCAAATGAGCGAATAGAATAAGATGTGGTAACGATTTTCATGTGTACCACCAGCCTAGGCGAACCTACGATATCATGTTATCATGTTGAGTTCTAGGCAACCTTCCACATGTTGGCGCAGGCCCTATCTTCTCAAATTAACCGCAGGCGCGTGGGCCCGTCCCCGCAAAACGGGAATGAAGTGACAACAAGAATAAGGAATTTTCTTCGAATGAACCCACAAAAATTCTTCGGGTCAAAGGTGGATGAGGACCCATATGAGTTCTTGGAAGAGATTTACAAGATTACTCGCATCATGGGAGTAACAGGGAATGAGAGAGCAAACTTAGCCTCCTACCAGTTAAAGGGAGTTTCTTATATTTGGTATTGTTAGTGGAGGGAAAGTCGGGGAGTTGGAACGGGTCCTATAGGTTGGGATAAATTTATGACAAATAGTTTTGACTAGATTTTTCCTGAGTTGAGAGAGGCAACAGGCTGTGAGAGTTCATTAATTTTTTAAAACAAAATGACAATGCATCGGCTCAGAGTTTGCGTCGGAGTTCACTCGCTATCTAAGTATGCACCTAAATGGCCACTCCACGGCCCGAGTGAGCAGGTTTTTTGAATGGAGTGTCGAACCTTGTCAAAGAATGCAAGGAATACCTTGTTGCACTTGGACATAGACTTCCCATGCTTGGTAATATTTGCTCAACAGATGGAAACATACTGTGAAAGAAAAGGAGAGAAAAGAAGAGGGCAAAGACTCGGAGACCTAGAGTTCTCCCCATCCGAGGTCGAGTGGCTCAAACACGCTCACGCTACGCTATAAATCAACAAAGACAAGTACCATCAAATCCAATGCCCATATCACCCCATAGTGAGGGAGATTACAACCCATTGTGTATGAGCTATGGAAAGCACCACTTGGAGTATGTATGGCCCGCTCAAATGTGTTTTTGTGCGGCAAGGCGGGCCATATGCACCAACATTGCACAACGGCTAAGGGAGGTGAAAGTAGATTCTCGGCCACTTCTTCGCCAGCCTCCCGATAGCCCACCCATTTTAGTAGGGTGCATCCTTCTAATCCAGGTGATGGGGCACGGCTAAGACCGCTCCTATGCCGTAGTAGCCCATCAGGATAACGACAAGGCGCCTGAGGGCCACGTATGTTGTGAATCTTATGTTATCCCTTATATGTTGTCAACCTCGCATTTAATAAGAAGCTCTTTGTGATTATGGAATGAGATTGTTGATGTGTAATGTGAGAAGTTAGTGTGTAAGGCTTGCAAAGTGAAGGCTAGAAGTGAAAGAGGAGTTAAGAATTAGTAATTTATCCTAACTTGAAGAAAGATTCGGGAGCCTTAGAATGATGAATTTAAGCTAATGGGGAGATAGTGAGTATGTGAAGCAAGTCGGACCTTGAGAATACCCATAAAGAAGTTTAAGCTTTAGCAAACTGTAATATGTCGATCTCTCTTCGAGGTTCGATAATTTCTGTAAGTTCAACTTGGAGTTAAGTGTATCCATTCCTATGTGTAGATCCCCGAGGTTTAGAGAGATAACCGCTTTCTGCATAATGATCTCCAAGTCTTTCTATGAGTTCCTTATGCTTACTCTTAGTGTTATGAATCGCTTATGTGTGTTAAATCATGTTTTCTAGTAGTCAAATTTCAACTCACTAATAGAAGTGGTTTATTAACTTAGTAGAGTCGATTATCTCATGTATGTGCTCACTCTTAGATGTTAGGAATAACTCGTGCTCATGAATTCCTTATCCTCGCTAGGATTAGATATCATGAATCCTAGCTTAGTATCGAGAAGTGATTTGAGAACAGTGACCAACAGACGGGCTTCCGTGGGCGATAAATGGGGGAAAGAATTTTCTTTTAGTGTTCTGCCTAGTTCTACGTTGGTTTCATGTTCTTTGGTTTCCTTTGTACCATAGTATGCATGTTAGATGTGGATATTCGGCTGTGGTATGCTTGGTGTTAGGTCGGAGCATCTACACAAGAATAAATTGATTGATATTTGAGATACTTGGTTCACTCTATCTTTTCGAGAGTGTTTAGCCAACATTCAAGGATGAATGTTCCCAAAGGGAGATATTGTAATACCCCAATAGTTCCCAAGGGTTAGAAATCGGAGTTTGAAAATGTGCCCAAACAGAAGGCCTTCAAGAAGGCCTTCAAATGACTCATGTAACTGTCATTGGTTGTTCAAACGAGTCGTTGGAGGCAAGCCGTTGGATGGGATTCAAGGCTAAGGTTGTGTGTTGACACCACGGGAGGAAGGAACAAGTCAATGTAGTCAACAATGACCCATCAGTAATGGTTTGGTGGGTAGTCTGGATTCCGTGTTAGTCCTAATGCAAGTGCATGGATCATTGAAAGAGGTCGAGGGTCTCCAAAAGGGATAGCACGTGATGGAAACAACGAATCGTCGAAAGGTGTAATGATTCATTTTATCGATCGTTGAGAGGAATGTGAAGGATGGACCAGTTGAGGGTGATGGTAGCTGAAACAACGAGTCGTTGGTTCTGGGCGAGACTCATCATATCAATGTGGTTGGGTCACCAAATCAAGGAAGCAGTATAACCAATGGGTGGTTATAACGGTCATTGTAGGTAACAAATAACCCGTCCTGCTGCTCATTGTTTGGAGAAGTTGAAGGTTTTAAGGAGGTCCAAAGGCATCCAACATGGAGGTGACAGGTAGGTCGTTGTATGAGACAAAGACTCGCCCCGAGGTCGTTGGTTCCAAACTTGGAAAATTTTCAAGTTTTCTCAAGGGCGTGATGGTAAAATCTTATGCTTCCAGCTTTAAAGTAACGCTGTTTTGAATATTGTTTGGGACGATTTTAAGGTTTTTTTTTCATGCCTAAACCCTTTTATTTTTCTCAACTCTTCTTCTTCTCCTATCAATATCTAGTTTTCCCCAAGATTTTCATCAATTCTTTCTGTGCAACTTCGAGTGGAATCTCTTCTACTAGGTATGTAAGTCTTTCAACAAGGATATTCATCCATCCTTGTGCCCAAAAATATTTTCATTAAAAACCCGATTTCAAAAAATCTAGAAAAAAAAGAGCATGATCTAGGGTTTGTGTTATGGGTAAATTTGTTTTATATTCTCTATAAATAGTAATATCTACTATGATTGTGAAATTATTTGGGATATAATTTAATGGGTTGCCTTGAATTTAGAATATAAGTCTGGGAATAAGAGAGTGTAGGATGTTCTTCATAAAATGGCTTGAATAGTGAATGTGATTTATTTATTGTTCACTTAATTTATCGTATTAATTCATATCTATGTTCAAATCTTGTGAATCTCATATGATCATCCCTAATAACCCGATGATGACATTGATGAATATGTTGAGATGAGTTTGAGCAGGGGCTTGGAGCAATCGAGAGAAAATTTTGTATTGTCGCCATGCTTGATTAAATTGATTGGGTATGAGATGAATTCATGAAAATGACTAATTATTGCATTCTACAAATTGGAGCAAATCATGAAATGGTCCTTATGAAATAAAAATGAATGCTCTTTCCATGGTTCGTCAGAATAATGAGGTCTAAGATAAATGTCCAAGTTGTTGTAAATCTAAATAAATGAATCCATGCATCTTTGATAAAGTATGAGTTGAATCTATAAATCACGCATGACATTATGCTACATGTTGAATGAGGTAAATTCGGAATTGATATGTCATGATAGAATAGTGCTTAATTTTTAATTTATAGCATGCTTGTTGGGGTGATGTTAAAGTTAATACGAATTGGCTCTTTGATGATGAGAATCATTATGATAAAGCTTGTGTCTAATATGTCAACTTGCTGAGCCTTTGTCTATTAGAAGATAGCTCTAGTCCTTTCAAAATTATTATTGCATGATGAAAGTGGTGAATGTTTATTTACTAAGAAGATGAATCATTTAAGTAGCCTGGGACTTCACACCCCAGGTCGGGGACTTGGCCATCTCTCACAATGGGATTTGCCATCCTAGTCAGTTAGAATCACATCCCTAGTTGGTCGAGACCACATCCCTAGGTTGTTGGGACTAACATCCCTAGCTAGTCATTGACTCTCTATATTAGAACATCTTTCTCCCTTGACAAAATGTGATTCACCCTAGCAAGAATGCTTCCCTTGATCGTCCTAGTCGTGGACGTCACTTTGATAGTCGTGACCTCACTTGGATAATTAGGACCTCTGATATCGCTTACGGCATCAGACTGTGACATTTCGACACCATTTCCGCATCGCTGATCTGAGTGACAATGCATGTCCTTATAAGGTTATGATGACATGAATGTGTGAATCTTATATAATGTTGTCATATCTCATTTCAAGCATTACTATTTTTGTGTTTTTGTATTACTTCCTTCTTGTATATATCTATGAGTTAGTTGATTATGCTTCCTACATACCTGCCAAGACATTCCAAGTATTGGATCGCACGCCTAGTGCTATAGAGTTTCATGATATAGAATTAGTCATCAGCCCACAGATGGTTAGAAACGCTTCGCTCTCTCTCACCGCTAGTGGTGAGTTCTCATCATCCGAGGACATGATTATGTTCATATTTTATTATGTTTTAGTTTTGAGAATTTAGGAGTTTGGGGGCTTGTCCCAAGAACTCATCGCCTTAGTAGAAGGTTTTAATTTGTATAGACACATTCAAGATTGTATCTAAGTGTTTCTGAAATTCCTATTATGGGTTATATTAGATTCTTGTTATTAGCTTCCGCTTATTCATGTTGCTAGTAATCTCTTATGTTAAATGTATTCTACTATTATGTTATGGGTCAACTTGGATTCTTGGAGTTCCTCAGGTTCCGTGTTAAGGCTAGGTTGTGAATCGAGTCATGTCAAGTACGACGTACTCTAAATGAGGATTGGATACTTGAGTGACTCATGCCCGAGGTAAGCATCCGGATGAGCAGTATGACAGTACGTGATGTGCATGGCTAAAAAGATCATGCAGCCGGATGTATTGATATGAGTACACAGATGTGCTCCATAAAGGACACATACGGCTGGATTTACAAGATATGAATTCTAGAGTTCCCTTACAGGTCATGACTAAAAGGGCAAGTATAAGACCTTCTGTCATGTGTTTACAATGATGTGATGGAGGCATGTGCCGGCATTTGACCGATGGTATGATTATGAGATTAGATGTGCGGGTATGGTTAATTATACATATGACTCAGACAGAAAGCTGCTGTGTCTACAAGTGTGACACGAGATATACCGACATGATTTGGGTTAAGCCGAGAAACATGTACCTGACACTGAATAACCTTCTGTACCGTGGGATATCGTATATGGCTACATAGTTCAGGTATGATATATTATGGAAGATTCATTATATGTGGATAGGTATGTATATGCACTTTAATGTTTGGGGGAATCGACTCCCTCATTATGTTTTGATGACTTTTGTGCGTACTTGAATTAGTTAATCCGTATTTGCAATTGAATGTGTTGTTGTAACTGATTTTGTGGGTTATGGAAGATAGTATGAGAGGTTTAACAAAAGATAGTGAATCACTATGAGATAGCGAGTAGGCTTTATTAATTGATGTACCTCACTAAGAAGGGTCAGAAAATCCTGTAGGTAACTAAATAGGATAATAAATGGTAGAAATGGACTTGGTCAACCATAGGGGAAATGGTAAGAGAGATAGTGTTGCTACGGAGTTTTATAGCAGAAATAAACAGAACTGGATCAACCAAAAATCGAGTATTGACTGTTGGGTATGTCGCTGCAGAGAACGAATAGTTGTGGTAGCAGGACTGCTGTAGCGGTCAGAGTAATTGTTGCTGCGGAATAGTAAGGCAGATTGAAGATAAATTGATGGATAGAATGGTAGGGTCATTTCACAAACCTTGACGAGACTTAAGCAAAGATACTGTAGTATTAAAAGTTGTAGAGTGGTTCTATAAGTGGAATAAATGTTGAATTTAGTAACTTGATTGTATGTTAATCATTATGATATTGTGTTAACTAAACTTAATCGGCTGATGATGCCTACCGATACATGTGGTGCACTGATACTATCTTGCTACACCTTTTTGGTGTAGGTTGTGGTAGGTTTGAAGTTCCTTGATTGGTCCGGGGTACTCGGCATCAGCTTCTATATCCTTCTTCTCAAACAAAGTTGTGTTATTTGTTTTGTCATGTATTCCTACTAGAGCTCTTGTACCTGTCTAGACTAGATCTTGGGAGAGTCACGGGTTTGAGAAATTTGCATTTTTATTTTTTTTTGTTTGGAGTTATTGTTGTTTAATGAGAAATTGGGCACTAAGGGTTCGCAAGGGTGCTTCTATTGAGTAGAGTCGATGAAGTTGCCCACACGACCTGCCTATTTAGGGTTATGAAAAGTAAAAGAAGCTAGGTAAAGGAAGGATGGGAGAAAGTAGATACTTCATTGATGAAAATTGCGGTGTACTAGTTCCATCTTAGATTATAAGTATGGATGAAATGCGTTGTAAGGATTGGTCATGTATAGTAGTTAGAAGAAATTTTTTGTATGTCTCTTTGTAGAAGTTCATGAAGTTGCAATTATTAGATATTCTAGGGAAGATGGGATAATTCTTAGAAGAAATAAGCTATAGGAAAGAAATAAGATGATTATAGAGATAGGCTTGAATGTTGTTATGATATACATGTTGACCATTGCATTTTGTGACTAGTGACTCCTTCATTAAAGCTTGAGGTTTGGTGGTTTCATGATAAGAAGAAGAATTAGTATTCTTGGGGATAACTTCGGATGCAAGAGATTTAGTCAAGTTAGGCTTAAACGTGGTGGAAGCCTGTTGTTAGACTCAGGCTTTAGTATCAATATGAGAACAGGTGATAGTTATAAGTTATAAATGATAAGTGTGGCATTTAGAGAATTTGGTGTAGTTAAAAGGAAGTTTCTAAGCTTAAGGGATGTCAATCATGTCACTTATGGTTAAAGAATTGCTATCCTTACTCCATGCTTTAAAAGGCCAATAGGGGCCAAAGCCATGTCCCCATGCAGTTCCTTAGGTCTTTGTACCTTTCATTGTCCGGTGAGACTTGTGATAGTGTTCCTAGTCTGCTGAAAGAAATTTAGAGATTGAGTTAGTACCACCAATGAAGAGACTTTACCAAAACATTTAGAAAGTTTTAGGGTTAGATTATATCTGTATCCATGAACTTCATTCAAGGATGAATGATCCCAAAGGGGAG
>JACEIK010006381.1:43272-91775 GCA_018107945.1 Datura stramonium
TTCACCCCGTATTCCTATTCCTGTGGGTTCGACATTCCGGTTCTTAAAAAGAGCCACTGTATTACTTGTACGACCCGTACACTTGCGGGCTCATCAGTTACCTCGTGTCGTGATGTCAAATCAGACGTTGCATGGGAGGCAACCCATGAAAGGTGAGTTTGAGTAGCCACAGGTATGTTCCCTTCCTTATATTTTACATACTATGCTTTGGGGACGAAGCATGCTTTTTAAAAGGGGAAAGGGTGTGCTTGTATTTTTGGGATTTTTGGATTCGTCCAAGGGTTTTTCTTGTCGTGTTTCTTTTTTCTCGGGCATGTTATCTAGTAGAACCGACATGTTTAGGATGTTCTTGTTTAATTAGAAAGTAGTTTAGGATTACTCAACCAATAAATTGCACTAGTTTTGAAGTTTTGAAAAAATTGACCCTGCTTAAAAATTTTGATGGTTAGCTATGTAATAGTTGATTGCAAAGCATGATTTATGTGGATATTTTTGTGTCATTTAGTGTATTAGCATGAGTAGTTCTAGTTATCCATGTATGAACCGAACAGGTAGAATGAATGCAAAAATATGTACCATTAGTGAGTGAGGTCTATACCTAGTTCAATACTGCGTAGAGGATCTAGAACTTTCCCAATTGGTCTTTACATAGATTTTAGGATGGTTGTTTAGGAAAGGATAATAGGACGTTTTTGTTTAGCCCGTTTTAGCTTAAAGTACCCTACCAGAATAATATGATTTCCTTGATCTCGATTTTGAGCCTTAAATGAACCATTTTTCTTTGATTAACCGATTAACTGTACCCATTTTTTTTATAATGAACTTGTTTTGGCCCTAGTCTTTCCTTGGACATTGTGAACCTCAACATAGGCAAAATGCCTAAGTTGAAGGTGGCTTGAGTAGGGGTGCATAGATTTTGGGGAGGTGAAAAAAGGAAGAGAAAAGAAAAATGGTTAAAAATGAGGTGTGGTGTGACAAGACAAAAGAAGAAAGAAAAATAAAAATTGAAAAGAAGACACAAAAAGAGAAAAATGAATGAAAATTTAAAAACACACCACACCCATACAATTGCATAAAATGGTGAAAAGGGAGGAAAAAGTTGAAAAAGCGAAAAGGGTGGAAAAAAAGTGAAAAGTGGAGGCACGTGTATGTAGTGCCAAGGAGGGTTTAGTCACTAAAAAGATTCCATATCTACCATACCCAGCCCGAAAGCCTACATTACTAGCCGAATCAAGTCCTACAGTGATCACAGTCTGACCATCCAAAGATCTAAAGTAGAGAAAATAAGGGCAGGACTATGGTATCCGATGTGCAGTATTTGGATCTTCCTTGTGACAGAGAGAGTCTTACTTGTTCGGTCCCATGTTTCATATTTTCTTATATCTGTGAGTGGGGGACTTCGTTTGCTGGGAGGGTACTTGGTTTTTGTTTTATTCTGCCAGTTGTCCATGTGAAAAGCATTAGTGATGACTTGACTATCTGCTAATAGCTAGATGACATATCTTGATCCGTGTTTATCATGGTTTGTGGTTACTTGATGTGCATATGCTGATTTGGTTTATCGAGAAAAGGGTCCAAAGCTGTTTGAGTTTATGGTGCAAATTTTGATTGATGTTGGCTGTAGTATCCTGGTTTATTTTCTAGTTAAGTGTTATTTTTAGTTTTTTTTCTTTGCTTGAGGACATGCAAAAGTCTTAAGTTGAAAGTGTTGTTGTAATTTTACAGCACATTCAACGCGTAAAACTGAGAAAATAGCATGGACTTAGGTATGTTTATACGGATATAAGGTGCTTTTACTTTGTTTTTAGAAAAAATAGGTGTTGGAGCAAAAATGTGCAAAAAATGCATAAAAGTACAGAAAATCAGCCAAGGACCAATCTCAGTACGAGCCGTACTTAGATTATAAGAGTCGTACTGAGACTCATGGAAAAACTCAGAAGGTTGAAACAATGTGAAGGCAAAGTACGACTCTCAGTACGATCCATACCAAGATGGTACGAGTAGTTATTGGAGTCATGAAAAACTTCAGAGAAAATTTGCACAAGCAGTTTCTTGGTACGGGTGGAACCCACGGGTCATAACATCTACTTATGACCCGTACCATGAGCCATGGGGAGTTTCAATGATTCTTAAAGACTTGGCAGAACTCCAGATGTAACAAGCAATTACAAGTCATAGGAGGAAGGTACGAGGTGTACCACAACACTCGTAGAAAACTTCAGAAGATGTCAAAGATCCCAGGGCCAAGCCACGGATAGATTGTACGACTCGTAGGACTATGATACGAGTCGTACCAGTTGCCAACACTTAGTCAATTCTAAGTAGCCAAGGAATGTATGAGAGCCAGGTATGACCCATACAATCTTGTTACGGGTCATATGAGCAGTCGTAGGAAGAGGCGGCGCCAAATATGGAAATTTCCCTGTTAGCTTAGGAAGAGGTTTTTGATGTCTATATAAATACCTTTTATGTTTTTTTAATAGAGAGAGAGACCAGTATATGTGTGATTACATTGAGAGAAGTATTATTTGTGAATTATTATCAAGTTTTGGAGAGCAATTCTTGAGATCAACACATAGTTTTATCAATTGTTCTTGATTTTGTTCATCAATATTCAAAGCAGGTTTTCTTCCAATTATTGTTGTAAGTATTTAATTATGTATTTGTCTATGAATATTAATTACAATATTACAATGATGAGAAGCTAAAACCTCCACAACTAGGACTGTAGGAACCATGGTGAATTAATGAAATAGGGTTACACAAAGTGATTCAAAACTAATGTTAAATGCTTGTATTATATTCTCTTGATCTTTAAATGTTTCTTAACGACGCGCAATGTTAGGACTTGCCCGAATTCTTTACTTGCTTGAACCTAGAGAAGTAGAAATTAGAAAAAGAGAATTAGAACAAGGCCTTGATTTTTATGATCATTGTATTACTTGAGTTGCGGTCACAGGAAAGTTAATTTTGAACATATTAATAATGGTTAGTTTGAAATTGCTCATGAGACCTGACCCAGTGATTGAGTATAGTTATCCAATAGGGACGAACCAGTCATTTGGATGAACCCTGATTATCAGTTCTACAAGTAAGCATTGAGATTGATCACGTGTGTATACCCGAAGTAGCATGGGGAACACTTGCGCTTGTTATTCGCAAATCTTGATAACAACCATAATTGTGATCTTGTTTTATCATTGTTTTTCTTTAAAACCCCCAATTTGGAGATAACTTATCAACAAGTTTAAGTATCGACATTAGTCTAGATCTTACCTTATTTCCTATGATTTTGACCACAACCTCTTTGTTAGGTTCTTTATTGACAACGTCCGCTTCATACTTCACCAGAAAGTGTGAGTTTGAGCGTTATCAGTACTTTGAATGTACTAAGTATGTGAGATGAAACTAAAACATACATATACTTAATAATAGTAAACTGAACTGTAATACTGCAAAAAAAGACTGAAATCTGAAAGTATGGACTGATTGAGAACCATAACTGTACTGGACTGAATTGTGTTGTGGGAGAGACTATAACCGATACATAACCACGTGAGCTAAACGTAGAGTCCAATGTATACACCCCATCCGAGAAAGTCCATTGTAACTTGCCAGGGTATAGTGGCTGAACTGAGTGATCACTGTCTGGGGCTCATTCGAGCTAATAACCTACGGTGGCAATGTAGTTCTGCGAACCTAGGTACTCTGAACCTCAGTCCTCTTGGTGTTAAGTACTACTCCCATTAGAAACCTAGTTATATCTAACTAGATGATAGCTCGAAGCTAATATCCTGGGGCTAAGTCAGAACTACTTATCTGAAGTGTTCTGAGATTCTAAGGACCTGAAAGAAACTGTATTCTAGGACTTGTCAGAGTTTCTTTATTCAAAAGTGATGTAACAGTCTAAAGAACGACTAACAAGCTGATAAACTGATACAACTGAATTTAATAAAAGACTAATAAAGAGTCAAACTGATCAACTAATATTTCTGGAGAATACTAAGTACTGACTGTAATACTGAGACTAAACATACTAAAGCATTAACTTTTTGTTCATGTATCTGCACTAACATTCATAATTCGAGTAAAAATATTATAACAATACAACATTCATATCTAAGTTCTAAATCATGCAAGTTTTATTGAAATATCATACTAAGGATCAAGGTTAAGGAAGCAATCTGTATGAATAAAACTAAGACATGAATTTCAGCTAGGATTGATCATGTAAATTCAAAGAAATAACAAGACTTTAAGAATTTCTTAATTGACTGAAAATCCTAGCTTCAAATCTTCTACAGGGCTAGAATTTAGAAAGTTTTTTAAAAATAGTTAGGGACAGAAGGGGGAAAGAAAATCCTTGTTAAAATTCCACATACCTGAAGGAGGATCCCTTAGACTTGCCTTTGAAGATCTGAGAAAAGATAGATTCCCTAGCTCTTGCTTAGAACTAGTTGTTTGAGTTTCTTATGGTGAGTTTCTGCATGTTTTGGAAAGAATGAGGAGAGAGGGTCGTCTAATCCTCTAAATCCCCTTCTAAATATTCCAAATACGATGTAGTTTAGGAGTTAGGATCTCAAGGTTTTACAAAATTGCCCCTGGAAACTGCTATTAAAAAATATGCTATCATACAATTCGTACTGGCGCTCGTGGTTAGGGTACTGCTCAATACCATTCTCTGAAGTTTCCCACAAAACTCTACCACGATCTGTGAGGTCATACTATGGGTCTTACTATGATTCATAGTTTCCTTAAAGCCTTTTGAACATTTCTCTAAAACTCAAATCACGACTGGATGGAACGATTCTTACCCGCCTACCACGAATCGTACCTTGGCTTCTGGTTTTCCCAAAATTTCCTAACCTCTTCTCTGAACTTTTCCACGATTGGTGAGTACGATCCGTACGATGGTGGTATGAATTATGGCCTGCAGTCATGGTTTCTCCTAGCTACCCATTCTGTTTTTCCTAACCCTTCTGTTACGAGTCCTAGTACGACTCGCACCACTGTCCTATGAGTTGTACTGTGACTCGTAGTGAGGGCTTTTTCCCAGTTTTCTGCATGATTACATTTTAAGTCTGAAGGCTAGTCCTAGGGATTTCTGGGGTGTTACACGTGGGCCTGAGTGCCTGAGCCTGTATTATAAGACGATATAACATAGAAGGTATGTAGTTAGTACTTTGAATGTACTGAGTATGAGAGATTGTGCAATTAAAATATAAACATACTAGTAAAAACTATAATTAATACTGAAATGACATGCAATGACCCTATCTGAATCATGAGTGATGTAAGCAGCCTGAATCTGAAAAATACAATAAAACTAGTAAAAACTAATTAAAGGTCATGTACATATCCTGAAATCTGAAAATATTGAGATTGGACTAGGAGTTGTAACTATACTATGGGAGATCCTATTAACCAACATATAACTATGTGAGCTAAATGTGGAGTTTGATGTATACGACCCATCAAATAGAGTCCATTGTACCTTGCCAGGGTATAATGGCTGGTTTGTGTGATCATTAACTGAGCCCATTCGGGCTAAAGACCTACGATGACATGTAGTTTTGGAAACCTAAGTGCGCTGAACCCCGACCCACTTGGTACTAGTACTTCTCCCAACTGAAAACCTAATCATATCTAACTGTACCGATTGCTCGACACAGATGTCCTAGGACTAAGTCAGAACTACTTATTTGAAGTGTCCTAAGAGTCTAAAGCACCTGATAACTGAAAATATTGGTAATACTGATAACTAGTAAACTGAAAAGATGAAATTTCAAAGAAATACTATGTATACTTATCATCCGAAAACATTGACTTTCATTCAAAGCATTTATGCTAAAATTCATACTCAAGTGATAATATCATGATAATATAACGTTTCTGACCAACTTTTAAATCATAAAACATTTAACCCAAAATCATGATAAAATTAGGGCTGGAAATGAATATGTATCGTTGAAGCCAAAACGTGAATTTCACATAATACTAGTCATGGGAAACTTGAAGAATTACTATAATTAGGAAAGTTCATAAGCTTCCTGAAAACCCTAACATATAACTTTCTATAGGCTAAAAATAGTGAGGTTTTTTTAAAATACTTTGGGGCACAAAAGGAAATACCCTTGTTAAATCCCCCACATACTTGAAGAAGAATCTCTTGGAATATGCCTTGAACCTGCTGAGAAGAGTGAAGAACCCTAGCTCTTATTTTTTAGAGAGGCTCTGCATTCTACGTATTGATGTTCTAAAAGTCTAAGTGGGAAATGAGGGAGAAATCATTTAACTCCCAAATCCTCTAAAAATAACCTCAAAACGACGTAGTTTAGGAGTAGAAACCTAGGAAATTTCAAAAATATCCTTAATAACTCGGATGGAAAATTCACCGAAGAGACATAACGGATCATCTAACAATTCGTTAGGTGACTTCACGGGTTGTTTACTCGTTGCCACTGGAGAAAGATTCTATAATTTTCTGCTTTCACTTAACACTTCATCTTAATGATTCGTCATTACACTTAATCGATCCTTGCTCAAACCATCAAGACTATCTGAATCTCAAACTTTTCCTGAGTTCCCCCACCTAACGGCTCACTTGACGAGTCATAAAGTGTACTAACGAGTCACTTGATGACTCATTTTGTAGTCTACTGCAGTTTCTACAGTTTTCTCTGTTTCAGGCCTCCGATCTGGTCTTAGGGACTTTTGGAGTTACAACTTTAATATACATAAATAAGTATAATGAAGCCAATATTAGCAGCTAATCACAATAGAGATGTCGCAAGGTAGCAACTGAACGAGTAACGGGTAGCATGGTTGTATAATACGTAAATACTTGGCTATTTCCATGTCTTCCCATTTTAAACTTTAAAACAACTCTTTATTCCTCTCCTTACTCTACCTTACTTCCATAATCAATAACAACACCTAAACATTGTAATTCGCTCAACATTACAATAATCACATTTAACTCATGATTTTCGATCATCGTCCTGTGAGTTCTTAATAAAACCAATCTATAATTCTTCATCAAAACTTATACATAAAGAGTGGTGAGAATGGAAAGAACCTTACCTTACTTGTATAGAGTTTTATTCTTTTTTTCTTGTAGTAGTTTTAGGATATTGAACTTCTCCTTCAACTATATCAAAGAGGAGAGGAAAATAACTTAACTTGCAAGAGTAAAAATGAGTAGCTAGATAGGGAAAAAAGGATTCCTTACTCCCTAAACTTAACCAACATAACAACTTAGCTTTTCATAGAAGAACTGAGCCAAAACTAAGCAACTTTACTTACCTAAACTTGGAGAAAACTTGGAGAAAACTTGAAGAACTTCAAGAATCCTAAAAAAGGAGAGAGGGGCGGCTATAGAGAGGTGAAAAAGAGAGAGCTTTTGTGAGCTGAAATTTTCAAAAAAATGTTGGATATGTAAATGATAATTTAACTCAAATATATTCCTTTAAATTGGTCCCTTTGTCTGCAACTTTTGGACCAAATTTTGGGCTAAGTTGGGTTGACATTTAGGGCCAAACTTTTGTCAAATTTGTGGTTAGACTATGTTTAATCCATCTTTTGACTTCTTTTAAGCTTATTTTGGGCCAAAATATTTTCAATTAGGTGATTCACCTACTTGTCCCTTCAAGAACCTCAAAATTCTAAGTAGGTGATGCACCTACTTGGCTTAAACTTTGGCTCTTTTTGGGCTTTAATTCACTTGAACTTTTTGGGCAGATTTAATGTCACTTTGTTGGCCCAACTTTAAGCTTCACTTAGGATACTAAGGTCTATTAATACATGTAGGTATTGTACCTACTTGACCCTCATAACTTGGTCTGTTTCGCTCAAATAGATGGTGCACCAACTTGCCATTATAAGCTTACCTAAGTTGACAACCACCGGACTTCCTTTACTCTATTTTTCCAACTCTTAATCTCCATACTTACTTAAATCTTATGCAAACTTTTATTTCCCAAATTATAGGTTCAAATACCACCTTACCATCTCAAAAATAAATACTTTCGTTGACATTATCTTAGTCGTACACGTGTTAAAAAGTATGAGGCATTACACGTTTTTAGCACATTAAAACATCTTTTGGAATGTTACATTATTAGCATATTTTGTTAGTTTCTAGGTCTGTGTGTTATATGTGTCATAAATAGCCATAAGGGCAATGCATAAATCTGCCAGATTAGGTATCATCAGTAACCACAAAGAAGCACTAGACTTATAAGATCCATCTAGGCATTAGCATACTTGAAGGACATTGCATTAACATGTTGAGATCATACATGTCCTTTCAATTACTTAGTCTTTTAAACTATTTTTGGCTCATTTTTTGTAATTAACAATATAAGGTTTGAAATTCATTCAACATAAAGAATAAGGATGGTATGCACACAACTAATGAGATTTAGATAACATTCATGACCCATTTTTACTTATATCTTATCTAGTAATAATCCTCTTGGCACATGACATCATGGCATGAAAGCACAAGAAACATAAGTCATTTAAGAGGGGCTTTGATACTTTATAAATTAGCCAATCAATAGAAAGCCTAGAAAACAATATATTTGTGTAAGCATATATCATTAGTCTTCAAAGTTCATTGTAGCACTTGGGTCATTGTATTCCTTTAATTTACATGTGCAAGCAAGCTATAAGGGCAGATAACGCATAGCAAGAGATCTATGAGGCATCTAACACATAAGCAAGTGAGCTATGAGGCATGTGACATATAAGAAAGTGAGATGTGAGGCATGTGAAATATAAGCAAGTGAATTGTGAAGCATGTAATATATAAGCAAGTGAACTATTATGCATAAGAACAATTGAATCATAAGAGTACATAACACATAAATAAGTGAGCCTCGAAGACACATAGAATATGAGTTATACCTTATTATGCTTGGAGTACATTTCATTAGCTTTTAGAATACCTTACACATGATTCGTGATATTGTCTTTGGGATATTCATTAGCCCTTAGGCAAATGATATGTTATTATACTTGGATAGTTATACTTTACCTATGTTTTGATAATTATTTAAAAGCAAGTGATCTACATGGGACATATGTCAAATGAGCCAATGAACCTCAAAAGACATTTTGGCACATGAGCCGCAAGAGGTATATATCACATGAATAAGTGAACCGCGAGGGCATGTAGAAAATGAGCCATGAAAGCAAAGCATGTAACAAGTGAACAAGTGAGGCCATGAGGGCATGTAGCAAATGAGCCATAAAGGCATGTAACAACTGAGTAAGTGATTTGTTATACTTAGCAAGTGATTCCTTCAAGACGCATGACTTAGTATTTCAAATAAAGACATGTAAAATTTCAATTGTAGATATATGGACAACTCAAATAAAGGCATATGAATATCTCATTTGTGGACCAAAGTATAGGGCCTCATTTCTATCCTTCACACTGTTGGATTTAATCACAAAATAACCTTCATTATGATTAAAAAATTGATGTTTAGCTGCAAAATTTCACTAATTTGCTATGAATCTTCCAAGGGCTCCAATAATTGGGGTATTTCCAACTACATACAAAATAAGAGCTTTCCTTCGCTCCTCATTCTCTTTCTCAATCTCATATTATAACTCAACCACAACTTCACTATTCTGAATAGTAAAAGTAATGTATGGTAGTTCATAACTTTGACATACATCTTGGTTTTTGCAAACAAGTTGGTCCATGGTTTGGCTATTTTTTTTGGCTTTGCTAGGTCAAGTTTTTTTATGCACCACAAGTTTTATGGCCACAATCACTCTTAGATGACACAACTTCATTTGAGGTGGTTGCTATATCTTGAACTCCTTCAAGTTTTGTAGATGTAACCCTGTAGGCACAACCTTAACAATAGGTGGAGTAACCCTAGGTATACTCAGGCCTTTTGATGCAAACTCTTTGGTAGGAGTAGTGGTCTTTACCTTTGATGGATGACCAATCTCAACTATTGTGTTGAGGTGAGATTTGTGAACCAGGGTGGCCATGCTTTCCCTACATGTTCCCTTGGAGTTGGCATCTTCTCATCTTTTCTAATTTTGCCTTGAGAGCTTCTACCATTTTAGGATCCTGTATTAGGCCTTTGTTGTCGAATTTTTCCGCCGTCCTTTGATCATTCTGTTTAGTGGCACACTTTAGAACACAATAACATGCACCAAAACAAAGAGAGAAAAGTGAGCAATGGATAGTCTTACATTGCCACATTATTTTCATGTAAAGTATGTACACCTTATTATTTTGATTGATTATTATCTATGAAGGGTCTAATATGTACATTTAAACTTGCATTAGGTGTTTAACACAAATATCTTAGTTGATATATTTACATGTGAAGTGTGACAAATTTAGGAGGTTTTGATGTGTAACACCCTAAAAGTCTCTAAGATCAGACTTGAGATTTGATACGGAGAAAATAGAAAAACCTGCACCAGGTCACAAAACAAGTCATTCAGTAACTCATTGAGTGACCTAATAGGTCATTGAGTGACCCGTTAAGTGGTGCTAAGTTGGAAAAAATGTTATCTTTAGAAAGTCATGACGGATGGTGGGATGAGTCGTTAGGACACCCTACAAGTCGTTAAGTGACCCGTTAAGTAAACAACAGTGGAGAAAGTGTTGAAATCTAGTATACTTCACGGGTTGAGGGAATGAGTCGTCAAGTTCTTGACTACCCGTTAGGTGACTCATGGAGTTGGGAAGGATTAGAGATTGAGTGTGGCTGCCAATGATGACGGGTCAGGGGACGACCCATCAAGTCCCCGACGAATCATTCAGTCCCTCATTGGGACTGACAGGTTTATTTTTCCAGTCAGTTCATTAAGGGTATTTTCGTAATTTTTTAAGTCCCTAACTCCTAAACTAAGTCATTTTGAACTTAAGAAGAAGGGTTTTAGATGGTTTTACTCATCCTAAACCCTCATTCTACTCCTAACCTTTCATTAGAAGATCAAAGCCTCAAGTGAAAAAAGAATTCCCCATCTTCATCCTCTCAAATCTCTCTTGGCATTAAACCCTAGCAAGAATTCTTCAATACCAGGTATATAGGGCCATGAATGGGGAATTTCTTCCACCATCATGCCTAAATTTCTCCTCTAAATCATGAATTCAAGCCTCTAGTCAAGTGTATTGATTTCTAGGGTTTTAACCCAAATTCTATGATAGTATATGCTATGTCTATGGGTCTAGTACCCTCATGTTCGAGTGAATGATTTAGGACTAATGGGCAGATTTTACACTCAATTTGATCATAAAACCATGATTTCAAGTTATTAGAAGTTATGTCCTACTATGCATGTTTTGTGAAAATTCAAGCCTACGATCCATGATTTCAAGCATGATGAATTATCTAGTATGTATGAATGTTTATGAACTCTTAACTTATGATTCCATGATTTTGACTTATGAAGTCTATTTCAAGTATGTACGATTCATGACTTGGGAAAGCCCATGCAAAGTAAGTATGCTTATTATGATTTTAGCCAAGGATTACAAGATTAGATATGAAATGTTTTGGAGTCAAGACTCCCAATATTCAGATTTAAGCTATGTTTTGAGAATATGATTATATGAGCAATATGCATATTTTTGGGAGTAGTGTCTAGCACCGAGTAGGCCGAAAATTTTGAGAACCGCGGTCTCTGAACTACGCGCCAACGTATGATATATTATTGGAACCTCTCAAGGGAGTGTTTTCCCCACCCGAGGCACACCGTGATATCATACCTCATTCTTCCTTTACCCTGGAAAGGCTTAGGATGACTCTCCTCCATATGAGAAAGACGTGGGATCATCATGTGCTCATATATGGTGGTTGTTGGTTATGCCGAGTCTCTCATTGTTCCTCATAATTTCAGTTACTCATGTTCATGACTTATGATATTATGTTTTATAGCATATTTGACCCAATGATCAGTTTATGAGCTTTTACTTACGATGTCAAGCATGATAAATCATATAATTTCTATTTTTAAATCTTGGGTCATTATATTCAGGTTATGATGAATAGCTTATGATTATGTATATTTCAGATATATGGCCTTTAGCATGCAGTCCCTACTATCATGAAAATTCTTGATTTATATTTATGATTTCAATTAACGTTTCAAAAAAGCATGTTTTACTTACCTTACATGCTTAATACATTTCAAGTACTGACCGCATACTATATGCTATATCATCTCATGATATAGGTTCGGGCGATCCGTCCCAATCTCGTCGCTAGCTCGCACTCGCTCAGTTCAGTTCCATCTCGTTTTGGGTGAGTCCTCATCATCTGAGGACATCTATCAGTTATGCTTGTTACGTTTTGTTTTAGTTTCAAACTTGGAGTTAGCTGGGAGCTTGTCCCAGCATCTCACCAGATATTAGAGGCTTGCAGATATAGACTTAGTATGTTTGGTGTTGTAATATTATCGCTTGATATATGCTTTATGATATTTAGTCTTCCGCTTATTCATCCTTATGTTAATTTCCGCTTAGTTATGCTATGTATGTACCATGAGTTAGCTTGGAGCCATTCATGGTTCTAGGTCCCGTGTCTCGATCTGGGTCCCAGCTCAGGTCGTGACATGATGTATTTGGCCAAATAGTAATAAAAGGTCTGTTTGGAAAGTCATTTGGAAATTGAAATTGTATAGTTACTAGGGCAGTAATTACACAGTATAGTAACTACTATGACCTGATTATTTGTCATAGTGTAATTACAAGCATACTATTTGATTACACAAGTGAAATTACGCAGTTAGATTAAAATTTTAAAATAAAATTAATTATACAAAATTTAAAACTAATATTTAAGAAATATGTATCTTTATAAATGATGGCCAAATTAGGTATTTAAGATGCACATTGTCTCTTGAAAATATATTAATTAATAAATATATATTTTTAAGCGATATTTAACAAACAATTGAAATGTATTTTGAACTAATAATATTTTAATGTAATCAATTATAAAAACTAAAAGTCATATTTTGTAAGAACATCATGGAATATATATTTGTTGAAATATTAATATTATAAATACAATATCATAAAGTATTTAAATATTTAACAAAATAAAAAAACTAAAAAAAATAAAAAAAATAAAAAAAATAAAAAAAATAACAAATTAATACTACTAAAATAAATACTAAAATGTCAATAAAATATGAATTCAAAAGTGATAAAAAAGGAGAAGTTAACATAATATTTTTATGGCAAATTCCAACATTACTTCAACAAACATAATTCAAATAAAGAAAAAACATAACTCTACATATTAATTCAACAATGAAATTTTATTTTAATTTAAAGTGAAATAATAATATATTTATATTAAATAAATAATTAAGAAAATAAAAATATTAATTTTAATTATAATTAGTTAAATTAAGAAATTTGAATCTCGAAAAATGAAAAAAATGAAATGAAAGATAAATAATGCAAATGGAAAAATATTTTTTAAAAATAATGAAAAGTAAAATTAAAATAATAAAAAAATAAAAAAATTAAAGAAATAAAAAACAAACGAATTTCTACTTGCATGTTATTTGGGTATTTTCTCTAGTTTCCACCTATTAAATAAATTTTACTGAGAAGTCGCTGTATGTGGCGCTGCTGAGAAGAGCCGAGAGGACCAGCGATGGAGGACGACGTTGAGATGGCAGCGGCGGAAAACGGCGCCGTCGTGGTTCTTCTCTATTCCTCTTATTCATATTTTATTTAATTCTTCAGTTCATCTGTTGTTTTCTTGTTTTCTGAAGCCTAATTCATGATATTCGCATTTATGTGAATAATAATAATATGTGTAAACAGGAATTGGATGACATGAAGAAGGAGTTGAAGAATGGAAGACAAGCGGTTGCTCTCCGTGAAAATGCAGGCCAAGGTCGAAGAAATGGGTTCTGTTCAAGGTCTCCCTCTGTTTGTGTGAGCTTGAATTTGGCTTGTATGAAATGTTTCTTTCTTGATGCGTAAAATAGATTATTTATGTGACTATTTTCATTTTTCCAGTAGATAATTGTAGAATGGATTTATGGTAATGTGTATCTGTGACGAGGTAGCTAATTTGATCTTATTACATGGTTCGCATTACCTTAGATCCTATTGTAGGTGAGTGTAATATAAGTGAAATTACTTGGATGGGGTGTCAAGCAAGGTCTCTATGTGGGTGTGCAAACATTTAAGTTATCACTGAAAGTTTTTTTGATTCAAAAATAGATGCGTTATTAGACTATTTTAATTTTCAAGTAGACAATCCTTTATGTGTATACTTTATTACCTATGCTTATTATCTTGTGTCATGTTGAGAATTACAATAAGGCAGGTACAAAATAATTTTCAAGCTGTTTCTTTTACATAAATGATGAGTTGGGCATGAAACTTTGCATAAGAGTGAATTAGAAAGATTGTCTCTAGCTAGCCAGACCAGCTCGTCATAGAAAAGGCTTTTCAAAAGATCAGAAATCTCTGTGAAGGTGGAGTAGCTATAAATTAAGTTGGATGTGCTGATATAGGTGGTGTTAAGTTATCTTGTTTTTTATTCTGTTTGCTGCATCAGGAAGGTTGTACCAATAATATCCTTGGTGGGTTTTCTTAAACTACAATGATATGACATGTGCTTTTCACTCAAAAATAGAGTTTTTGAAAGTGCAAAGTGAAAATAAGCAAGAAGCCTCCACTCCAGGCGTTAAGCAAAACGCTCACTTTATTGAGTAGTGGCAATTTTAAAAAATAAAAGAGAAATTCATAAATTTCTAAATTTCAAAAAAAAAAAAACGATAAATTATTTAAAAAATTTCAATTTTAAAACTAAAAAGATATAGGACAAGTTCCTATTCAAAAAAAAAAAGCACATGACAAATCAAAATGAAAACCAAAAATCAAAATATTAATGAATCGACATCCTATTCTTCTCTTATGTCGTTGTTAAGAGGAAAAATCAAAAATTTATACAAAGGGCTGCCCCTCTTGCCCCTTATTGGTGCAGCAGCATACCTAGTGTAGTCCGAGTGGGGTCCTTGGGAGGGTCGAATGTATGAAGACCTTACCCCTACCTCGGAAAAAGAGAGGTGGTTTTTGATAGACCCTCGGCTTAAGGATTAACAAATAAAACCAATTCAGAAAGAAGGAATGGATGAAGCTGAAGCACGGCCCGACCGGTAACTAAGCAAAATAATACAATACTCAAAGTACAAACAATAGATAATGTAAATATATAAGGGCAAGGAACACTACAAGACTAATACTAGGACTACTAGTATGGAAGGATACCAAATGATACGAAAAACAAAGGATAGATAAAGGATAACTAACTTGACACAATTGGAAGGAAAGCAACCCTTGTTAAGAAACAAGGACCTCAAATCACACTGTCAAACAAGCACCAAGTTCTTAGAAAGACCTCAAGGAGATTCGTACCCTTGCAACCCTCCTCTCTACACAATTAACAATCTAAGGCTAGACAAAAGCTTAGCAATCTACTACACTCAAAATATGATTTGTTCAAAGTCATCAAAATTCTCCTATGAAAATTACAAGAATTCCTATTTATACTAATTAAGAACGAGAGAGACTATTACAAATATGCCCTTAATGAGTAAGGGCCTTGTTTGGTTCTCTTCCCTTTTCTTGAAATCAAAGAATGACCATTTGCAACATTAGCCCATATTCTTTATCAACATGGCCACTTTGCGCTCTCGTCCATCCTCTACCCTCCCAAGCTATCAACCATATATAGACACCTTGGATTGCATCAAACCTACTACCTTAGTCGTGTCTCCACAATCTCTATCTAGGGCCCTTATCCTCGGAAAAATTTAAGAAAGCGTGTGTCATATCTTGTCGATCGTTTCTCCTCAATACATCTTCGCCTACCTCTATCTTTCTTGTAATCGTGATCGAAAACCTATTACACCTCACTTTGCTTGCGTCATTGAAAAGACATCTTCTCTTCGTAATAGAACTATCTCAACCCAGCTTCCTCGTCTTATCCTACCACAGGCTTCTCCCACGTCTTGTTTCGGATATCCTCATTTTAGTCCTATCTCTCCTAGAATACCCAGCATCCATCCTTGATATCCTCATTTCCGCAACTTCATTTTATGAACATGAGAGTTTTTGGCCAGGCCAACTCCACCTATACAACATAGTTGGTCTAATCACCACTTTGTAGAACTTAATTTTAAGTTTTTGGCACCTTCTTATCATAGGACTCTAGTTGTGAGCCTCCATTTCGTCCCACTTTTGTAAAGTGATATCTTTGTCAATCCCCATTTTCTTTGAATAATAGACCCGAAGATACTTGAAAGCTTTCTCTCTTTTGAATGGTTTGTGTATCAGAAGCCTCACTTAAACATCGGCCTCATGCATCACACCACTAAACTTGCACTCCGTACTCTATCTTGTAGTCCCCACTCAGCAAACCCTTTATATTCGAGTTTGTCTCCAAACGCAACTTAGCATTAAGCTGCGTCCGCGCGTCTCGTCGATCAAAATTATGTCATCAGCAAATAACATTTACCATGATACCTCACTCACCGTTCTTTGCATCAATTCATCCAACACCAAAAGCCAAATAAAAACGGCTAAAGGCTAATCTGGTGTAGCTGGCATTATAATGGGGAAGTGCCACCTGAGTCTTCTCCCATTGCCCTTATCTGGGTCTTGGTTCTTTTGTACATGTTCTTGATCGCCCTAGTGTATGTGAGATACACCTCCTAGCCTCCAAGCATCTTCACAAAACCTCCTTGTGACTTTGTCGTGAGGCTCTTTTTCCTAGGTTGATGAACACCATGTATAAGTCCTTCCTCTCCTTATCTTGTCACCGAGTCTGTATAGAGATGAATGACCTGTGTCAGTGCGACACCAATCGTGTGGTTCTCGAAATAGCCGTGCCCACTTCTCATCTCGGCTCCATATCCTTTCCTAAACCTTCATAATGTAACTTAGCAACTTGATACCCCTATAGTTGTTGCAATTTTGAATGTCGCCTTTGTTCTTGAACAACAGAATCATCGTACTCCATTTCCATCCTTGGGCATGCCCGCCGTCTTGAAAAGCGACATTAAACAACTTACTCAACCACTCCATGCTTGCTTGTCTTGTGCTTTTCAAAAGAAATTCCACGAGATCTCATCTGTGGCTCAGTTGTTCCTACCTCTCGCATCTTACAAAGTAACACCCTGCTTCGCAACTCCTGTACGCCTACAATACCCACAATCGCGATACCTCTTTGTGCAAGTGATTGCGGATGAAAAAATTAAGTCTGCTGATTGCTGAAGAAGAAGAAAATAAGTGAAAAAAAATGTCTGTTAATTGCTGAAGAAGAAGAAAATAAGTGAATAAAAAGGAGAAAAAAAACTGAAAAGAAAAATGAGAGAAGCCAGCCCCTCCAGCAGAGAAAAAACAGAGGAGCGAGGCTGGAAAAACCATAGTAGTCCAGGCAACCTCCTTACACAGGAGCAAGCTATGAAGAGAACAGAAAAAAATTCACCAGCCCCTCCAGCAACAAAGAGGATGGAATATGAAGAAGGAGGAGGAAAATCAGAGAACTGGAGAAGAAAGTCGCACCAAGCAGGAAAAAAACCTTAGTCATGCTGGTTAGCACTTTTTCTTTGAAAAAGAGCCTAGCTTTATTGAATTAAAAACAAAGCGTACACTTCCGATTGCTTCATCGCTTCACGCTTCTCGCTTTCAATTGAGAAGCGCTTGCTTTTCACTTCGCGTCACTTCAGCCTTAAAAAATGTTGACCTATGCTCGCTTTCAATAACACTACTTTCGGAAATATCTTGACCCTTTTAACTGTGAATTGAACAAGTCTTAAAAGCTATCTCTTCCTTTACAGATTGAAGTTTTAACCTACATTTTCAAAAGATAGCTCTTTTCTTTTTTTATTTTCACTAATGTGTGGCTTATAGTCTTCCAGAGTTAATTTTGTTTGGATGGTCATGGGAATGTGCAATAATGGTTTCTAAATTCTTTTTTGCATTTGCGTGTAGTTGTGGGATGCTTATTTCTAGATGAAAGCATAAAACACTCATCATCTCTGTTGCTCCATTTATTGCATTTTATTTATTTGTTCACCTCAATTGAAGGCAGACCCTGCTGCGGCTGCTGCAAACCAGGCAAACAAGGAAGAAGTGGATTCTCGATCTGTTTTTGTTGGAAATGTGAGACTTCTGCCTTCCTAAAACTAATGATTCTTTCATTAAGTATCATCTTATATAAGCCTTTTCTACATAGCTGAACTGTATTTGTGTTTTTTCCTGAAGCACAAATTCAATTACAAATGAGAAATTATATTTGGAGTTCATCCTCTAGTTTATTGACATCTTTGTGGACCTGTGTACAAGATCTATATCTCCCTTTTTTATAAAAAAAAAATAAGGCAATGAATTTCTTGAAGCATCAAGCAGATGCAAAATTTACAAGAGCATAGAAAAAGCAAAAAGACAATGTTAGCTCTATTACAAAGGTCTATTCTAAAGTTAAGGAGCTAACAAAGTCCAAAAGACTTCGGGGAGGTAATAGGGGAAGGTTGCACCAGCTACAAAGACTTGTTATGCATCTAATCTTAAGATTGTAGTTTGGAGTAGATTTGCCATCAAAACATCTAAAGTATTCCTCTCTGTCTAAATACATTTAAAATACAAGCAGGAATCATCTTCCAAATTGTCCTGATAAGACTTTCCAATCTTCCATGAGTTCCAACTAAACATAGCACTTTAACACTCTCGAACATTGCAATTGAGACCAAAAGCTGAGATAAACATGTTCCATACATCTGCAGCTGCTCCTTTCCCAGTGTAGTAGAAGGTTGCCTATATCTCCCTTTTCCTTTTTTTATTTTTAAAAATGGATGCTTATCCAACTATATGTTTTCTGGCCTAAGTAAATTGGTGTATGAATCATAGGAGAGTAGTTATGCAAAAGTGGGTCCATTACTCTCACTTTCCATATTATAGCTTCATAGTTGAAAGCTGCTCTCTTTGTACCACTCAACATTTAAAACAAATATAGCGCCCTATTAATCAATCTTCCAAAATCTGCCCATGTATTTTTCTTGCACAAGCTATTTACCTTTCTTGGTGATGTTGCTTTGATATGTGTAATTATGTATAGTTTATGCTTATTGAGAGTCGGAGGTGAAAGATATCAAAAAGAATCACAAAGGAGGAGCAGAGTGAACATTTGTTTTTTTGATGCCTATGGGGATGCGTGATGCTATATAGTCTTAAGTATTTAGGACTTAGTGCTCACAAGGAGCGGGGAAATTCTAGGAGGGGGTGAGGGGGTGGGGGGTGAGACAAGCGGGTCCGGTGAAAATAGCTCACGGTTAGGACTCTTCAAATCGAAAGGAATGCAGACCTAAGTAAAGAAAAGAAAATGTAAATAGAAACAATTGAAAAGGAGCGTGATAACATATTTTTTAATGGAGAAATCTGCGAGAGCCAATGATGCATGGTTTGAAATTTGGTGGATAATAGACCCGCCCCCCTTTATCATTCTCCACTTAAATATTTGGCTTTTATTTGCGATTGATTCAAGCTCGTGACATGCCCTAAGCCACACATTATACACTTTCCTCCCAGACCCCACTGTGAGATTATCTTTGGAATACATTGTTGTAAACAACTCACAACTTTATTTAAAAAAGAAAAAAAGAAACTTACTTTTTAAAAAAGCAAGGGAGAAAAGAAACTTACATTAGAATAGCATGTGTTGTATTTTTGTTGCACAAAAATGCAAACAACAACATACAGAGTGAAATCCACAAGTGGGGTGTGGAGGGTGGTGTTTTACGCAACTTTTCCCTATCATGTAAAGGTAAGAGAACATTTACGATAGATCCTCAACTCAAGTAACGCATATCAAAAATCAAATATGTAAAAAAATATATTAGTGAAGCGGCCATGCGAAAAAAATGGAGAAGAGAGCAGAGTAGAAATAACAAATAATATAATAATAGAAGCAAAGGAAACAATAGGTAATATTAAAATTGAAGAATTAAGCTAGTAGGAAAGTAATAATAACAATATTGATAAGGAAACTAGACAACGCGACTACCTACTAACCTTCTACCCTAATTCTCAACCTTCATATCTTCCTATCAAGGGTCATTTCCTTGGCAAGTTGTAGGTGCGAGTCTTTGTCTAATCACCTCTTCTCAATACTTGTTATCTCATCTCTCCTCATACCCATCATAGACAACCCTTCCCACCTCTTTGCGGGCATCTAGCATCTCTTCGCATGCTCGAACTATCTCGGCCTTGCCTCCGTATCTTGTCCACCACAGAGCCCTCTCACCTTATCATGGATATCTTTGTTCCTAATTCTCTCTCTCCTAGTATACCCACACATCCATCTAAATATCCTCATTTAAAACACTTTCATTTTAGAACATGTGAGTTCTTGATTGACAATATTTCGCCCCATCCAAAGCTTGTCTGACCTCCACTATATAAAACTTACCTTTAAGGCTTGGTGGGACGTTCTTATCACATGGGACACGAATGCGAGAGCCTCCATTTCATCCACCTCCTCCCTGACACGAGTGTGTAATATCCTCATCGATCTCCTTATTTCTTTGGATTATTGGCCCCGGATACTTGAAACTTCCTCGGTAGGTGATTTGTGTATCATTTCTCACTTCCACACTTGCCACATGGTCATGTCCGCATTTGCACTCAGAGTATTTTGTCTTAGATCTGCTGTATGAACCTTTTAGACTTCGAGTCTGTCCAAACCTCCAACCTATTGTTAGCTCAATTAACATTGCGTCAATCAAAACTATTTTATGGCAAATAACATACACCATGGCATTGCTCTTTAGACATCACTTGGCGTTAGTTCATCATCACTAAGGCAAATAGAAACGGGCTAAGTTGATCCACTAGTGTAACCTCATCGCCAGTTGGGAAATGCTTGAGTCCCTACCCACTTTCCTCACTGGAGTCTTGGTTGCACCATACATGTCCTTAATCACTAATGTGAACTACGGTACACCCTTAGCCTTCAAACATTTCCATAGAATCCCCTAAGGATTTTGTTGTATGCGTTATAAGGTCAAAGAACACCATAGTTAAGTCCATCCTCCTATGTTGCTCCATCCATTTCCTTGCAAGATGTGCCCTTGGCTTACGTAGTCGGCATACGACATGAATCCAAATTGGTCCTCAATGGCAGACACATCCCTTCTCATCCCCATCTCCACCATCCTCTTCCAAACTTTCATAGTATGGTTTAAGCATTGATATCCTGTGGTGTTGCAATTCTGGATATTACCTTTGTTTATGTACAATGGGATCATTGTACTCCACCACCATTCTTCGGGCATTTTTGACGTCCTAAAAATGATGTTAAACAACTTAGTTAGTCACTCTATCACACTGCTTTATCGCTCTTCAAATTCATGAATCTTGTATCTAACTTAGTTTGCCTCCTCATAATCTTACATACAACCTCCTTCACCTCAAACTTTATACCCTTACAATACCCAAAATTTCAATAACTCTCAGAGTGCTCTAAATCACCCAACAAAATGTTCCTGTTCCCTTTTTTATTCAAGAGTTTATGGAAGTATGTCATCATCTTCATCATATGTACTGCCTCTTCCACCAGTATTTGTTGTCTTCGTCTTTGATACACTTAACTTGATCTAGATGTTGGCCCTCCTCTCTCTCGCACAGGCGAGCCTATACAACTTATTATCCTCTTTATCTGTCATTTAGCCACTGTAACCTCTAACCCCGCTTCCATTTGTATATCAACCTCAATTTGTTGTATATCAACCTCCGCTAACTTGCTTCCATTTTGTTGTACAAAATGCATAAGAAAAAAAATGTGTTAAACATTTTGTATATCAACCTCGATTACAAAAAAAATAGATGAATATGGCATACCACATTTACAAGAATCATAGATAGCGGAAAATATCCAAAATTTTGTTCTACTATAGTATAAACAATGAAGTTTAGGTAAAAGTAGTTTCTTTTTCTTTTAAATGGAAAGTTGTTGATTAGTAGGTGTTTTGAATATATAATGATAATATTCGTATATAAAAAATACTAATGACTACTAAGTAAAGGGTAGAAATGGTTTTGGTGTAAGGCTTAATTCTTTTTCTTCCTATTAGGTAGGGACAAAAATGGTGTAGGTCATTTTTGAGCAGTGGTTATTTTTAGTTACGCTCTCGCGTTCTCGATCCCATTTCCCGTATATGTTTTATTCCAATTTATGTTTATTCTAAATCTAAATGGCAGTAGATTAATTTTATATTGCCTTCACATATGCTAATTATGAGTTTGAGTTGGTATGATATTTTGGTTATATAACATAATTCGTGTAGAATAAGCGTTGGTGGTGAATCTTGACCAATCTACCAACCAAAATCTCTTAGCAAACTCGATGGTTCCGTTCTCGGATATTATCGATTAGCTACATTCAGCGTCCGGATCGATCTATTTACTCGGCAATTCATCTGGTGACTTCACGGTCGCCAAAAAGCCCCAAGAAGCATCAAACATTTGGAGTAAGGATCCATGGAGCAATTCTTAGATAGTAAGCACTAGCTCCAGGTGCGACTTCATAAAAAACAATCAAAGAAGATCGAAGAGGGGGAGATGTAAGAAAAATTACCAACTTGATCCTTGGCAGAGTATCATACTTTGATTTATTTACTAAAAATCCCCTTTTGGAGTGGGTTTGAATTGGCTCCTCCCGATCCTCATTTCTCGAGATGAAAGATTGGCAATTTGTCTTTTCGAATATTCTTGTGGTAGGCCATTTGTCACACAGTAAAAATATAGTGAAATAAACTTCCCTATTCTTTCCCCGGACCACTGCTACTAAGAAGGATAGGTAGAACACCATGGAAACTTCGCTGACTTTATCATCAACCTTGATTTCGAATTAGTGGATGCTGCCAAAGTGTTGATGCCATACACAAAAAGGAAGAGACTCATAGAATGGCAGATGCAAATAGAGCTTTTGCACATTTTCGTTAAGGAACTTCAGACGTTTGGGTGAATATAAGTGGATGTCATCAGAATTATAAAACATGCCTTTCAGAGAAAGAATGTTTGGGTGAATATAAGTGGATGTCATCAGAATTCTAAACGTGATTCTCAGAGAAAGAATGAATGAAGACATCAAAATCCCACCAATGGCAAAACTAGAGGATGCTGGATGGTTTCAATATTGTGATGCTCCTGATAAATAGTATTGGGGGAAAGTCATTCTTCTAATAGCAGTGGCTTGTGGATGGTTGTACTTTGGCAAACACCTCAACTATTTTACTGGTAGTTACATCCTCCCTCTGGCGCAGGTACTGGTTAATTCAAATTTAGGCTGATGGGAAGAAATTACCGACTTTTTTGCTTATACAATGATCCAAACCTTGAGTTCCCATGAGTCTTCATCCCATCTTCATTGACCGCCATGTCCCTCTCTTGGAGGGGGGAGTCATTATCAGACTCATAACCCACTGTTTATGTATTCATTATCAGACTCATATTCAACTGATTAAGTTGTCTGTGGTCAGGATGCACATGTATTTATGTTGAAACAGCTCTTTGATAGGGGAGGAATACCCAGTCATAATTTGCTTTTGGTAGCTATTGTGGATAAAGATTCATATTTATGCAGTAAAAAGTAGTTTATATACCATTATTCTTTCTGTAGTTGTTTTCTTTAAATGAATGATACTGTGGTGTCTATTTTCGTTGGTTTTACTTACTAAGCATGTCAGAGGTGAATTATTCCATTATGATTTTTCATTTTTGCTGCTATCTTGACTTTTGGTACAGTCTGAGACTATCTCTTGTGTGTTTATTTGGGGCAAACAGTTTGAGAGGCTAAACTTGTTTTATAGGTGGATTATTCATGCACTCCAGAAGGGTGCAGCGGCGCATTTTCAGGCATGTGGGGCGGTAAATAGAGTTACAATCGAACTAATAGTTTGGGCAACCTAAAGGATATGCTTACGTAGAGTTTCTTGAACCAGAAGCTGTCCAAGAAGCTCTTCTTCTGAATGAATCTGAACTTCATGGTCGCCAACTTAAGGTTAACCAGTTAGACCCTAAATACACTTTGTTTAAATGGTCGATACATATGAACATATGACCTTTCATTTCCATCTTCATACCCTTTGTCATCTGTGATTCCAAATGTTGTGTAGGTATCAGCAAGAAGGGACTAATATTCTAATCATGAAGCCGTACCGTGCTGGCGTCCCAACCGTATATGGGATTTCGAGGCCGGACACAGTATAGCTGCTCCTTATTTTCCTCCTTATGGATACGGGTAACTCTATTTGTTTTATTATACCATTTATAAAATATCATTTCTTGAAAATTGTGTTTGCTACCCTCCTACTTTCTGTATTTAGTAGATTTGTGACATGAGCTACATTAATTATGCTGCAGAAAGGTTCAAGGGCTAGGGCACTTGATACGTTACAGCTACTTCTGAATTCTGTTTTCCTCTAGACGTACATACCTCTGGATGGTGGGGCATTTCATTAAAAGCAGTAGCTTCTTATTCCCTGTATGTCTAATTACCTTTAAATCTTTTTGTACCCAAAATCAGGGTTTCAACTGAGCTTTTGTGGCAAATATTGTGATCATGAATCCTTTTGGTATTGGTTCTTTAGAGTGTTCTTGAAAACATATGCATGTTTGGAATTTCCAGTGTCATGTTTCATTCAGCTTTGCAGAAAAGAAAGAACCGTTTGGGCCATTCTTGTGGGGGAAGACTCTTTTCTTTTTCCCTCTAAAAGGGACTCTCTGATGATGGATAATACACTTGGTTTAATGCATTTTGATATTATGATGCAAATTAAAATTTTTAATAATTTTAATTAAATTACATGTTTTTTTTTTTGTTTTTCTAATTTTTTAAAAAATAAAAATTTAAAAACTGTGTTATGATTGAATTTCAACTTATCCGCCTGTTATATACGGAATTATTCTGATATGCGAGGAAAAAGCTTAAGTTGGTATAAGTTGATATTGCAATTGAAATGTAATTCAGAGAATGTCATTGAGAGGACTGGTCCATTACCCATTAGAGCTACATTTATCCAGTGGTGAGATTTGTTGAGAACATCCGTCAGTGTACTAGACTTGTTCTTTTTAGTGATTTTTATTACACTTGTTCTCTTTTAGGTCTAAGGATACTGGTTAAAGTTACAGTTAGCTTTATAGTTCATTACTAATTTGACAATATAAACAAGCTTCCGAAACTATTGCTGGGATTCCCTTCTCACTCTGTAACTTTATCTTTGCCGTGAAAGTATTTTTGAAGACTCGTACCAGGAATTTTTTTCTATAGAAATAAAACCACAATTTACGGCCAACAAAGTAAAATAGGTAAGTAATTTTTGTGGATACAATTTTGAGTCCGTTGGATTTTTGCACCTCTGATGTATGTCCTCTTTTGTAATGTATTTTATTCTAATTCTTTTTTAGGATTCGCACCTTAATCACTTTAATTTCTTGCAAAATAATGTTATCACTTTATTATTATTTTTTAATTTTAATAATGGAAAAATCGGAATACAAATAATAGGAAAAATGACTCAGAGTGGTCAGGAAGATTTCTTAATTGTTTGTGCTTGTATTTACATTGCCACATCTTTTTTGATGATCTTGAAATGGCACTCTGGCAACAACCGTTCCTCTACGGGTTTTATATACCTGAGTTGCAAATAATTATATCGAAATCGGCTGTGCAAAGAACTAGATTGCCAATTTAGAATAAACACATACCTTTAATTCCTCAGGACTACTAATTCACTTATTTGAACAATATATTTTTTTAACCCTGTATCGTCAAGTGAGCTGAAAGGAATGATACAAGGATATAAATTTTAAAAAGGATTTAAATTACTTCAGGAGCTACTGTTGCTGCTGTTTCCTCAAAACCTGGCTGTAGTTTCAACAGAATTTGTGTACGGATTCTTCCACCAACCCTATAAAATTGTAGCAAATTAGAAAAGATAAAAGGAAGCATACTTATTTGAAACACAAAGTTTTCATATAAAAGATATTATCTGTATCAAAAATTCAAAAAAAGCAAGATGAATACTTACAAAGATATCAAATTGGTTAGACTTTGAAGTTTTGGAGGCACAGGACCAGTGAAATTGGAGTACTGATTAAGTTTTCATATCTCTCTTTGCCATCCTAATCATTAATCTTGATGATGGCCATGGCCGATGTTAGGCTTAGAAACACTTGAGTTTGTTGATTGCTTTTAAAATTTCGTGTTATTATTTTTATTATTTGTATTCCTGCAAAACGCTAATGAACTCGATTATTTTTGTCTACATTACTGCTGTCAATAAGGAAAGATAAACAGAACAACTGAGTTTTAACCATGGTTTAGGAAATTATTTTAGTAAGGAAAATAAATTGATCCCTAGATCTATAAAGTGAATATATATATGCAAAATTGCCAGTGCCAAACTGGACGGATGTTCTGTTGGAGGGAGCCGCATCTGAATAAATCACACTAACACCTCCCCTAGTGGTTTGGTATGGCTTGTCGTGTTTACGTGACTTTTCGTAAATAAACTTTCAATAGGTAATAAATGGATAATCGCCACCTTTTTTCCGTTTGATTTCGTGATTAGATCATTGACTTTGTAGAATTCGTGCTTATCTACGATAAAAAACCCTACTTGCCTATTGTCGCCATTACCTATTGCCTATTGAATTTGTGATTTCATCGGTGGCTATGGCCGCAATTTTCCCTGGACACCCTCCCCTCCCCGAGGAGGAAAGTGCATCGGCTGTTAACTAAGTTTTGCCACTTTAAAACCTACACCATTATAAGCCAAACCTATTCCAATGAAGCAGTTACCTATTTACATGGAGAACCACAGTGATATGGGAGGAGGAAGAGGTAAACCAAATGATTATTAAGGAGAACCTTCAATTTGCCATCATTGGGAAGTTTTCATATGATAAACAGCATCCATGATCTTGGGAAAGCGATTCCAAATAATGTAATCTAAAATGAGAATGTACTATTCGTGCGGAATAGTCGACATGTTCGATTAGGGCGACTTTAACATGGAGGACTATGTTAATTTATTAATCAGCGATTTCTATATTTTCATAGGCGGTGGACATATACCATGAGATAAAGTAGGATCAAGCTTTTTGATACGAAGGAGAAGCGACCATGGCGATTGCATGAATATCCTTCCCTTCTCTTCCACCTAATTTTTTATGAAGGAAGCCATATTTTCATTGGCATCGGTTGTGGGGAAACCATTACGATTTGATATGTTTACTAGAAATCAAACAAAACCTAGTTGTGCTAGGGTTAAGGTGGAGGTGGGTCTATTAGGGAATTCCTAAGAGGATAATGAGTGTCGGACAAAATGGAGAAGTGATAGAAGTGGATCCCTATGAATACATTTATGTCCTAAATATTGTAAAAGTTGCAAGATTCAAGGTCTAGTGATAAGAAATGTTATATATTGCATCGAGTGTATGTTAGAGAGGAAGAGGAGGAAAGCAGAGGGAGATGCAAAAGAAAAGAGTAATGAGGAAACAGGCTACTCAACAAGTGAGAGCGGGATGAGCGAAATAATGATCGAAATTTCGAACACGAGAAACGAAGAGCGAGAGGATATCACAAGATAGAGGAGGGAAAGGAAGGAGAAGGAAAAGAGATGGGAACAAAAGCAACAACAAGAAATCAATGAATTTGAACAAGCTAATCGTGCGAAGGAGAATGAGCAGAGGAGAACTCAAATATAGATCACAAATGAGATCTTGATAATAGTGGAACAAAAGAGCATGGAGAAAATACAAAGGAGAAAAGTACAATCGGACAACATCAACAAAAGGAAATAGAAGGCAATAAATGAACACATAAGCGATAATTATTTGGGAGCGGAAAAGGAGTAGGACATCATAATAGGGAAGAACAATATGGAAGATAATGGAACAAAGACATGGAAGAAAGGGAGGGAGAAGGCAGCCAGCAAAGTATGAAAATAGTGGACTCAGAAGAACAAGAAGATCGATTATCGGGAGCATATATAGAGGAGGAAGTAGAGGAGAATATTCTTAATAATAGTGGAAGGACGGATTGTCTCCAAGGCATATTGCGAGATATAAAAGCAACTTCCAAAAAGATCAAACACCAGGCATCAGTTCAGCTACGGTACAAACAAGGTAGTAGGGAGAGAGCTCACGTAGTGATCAATGATTGATAAGCTTATCTTCAGGAACATGGATTCTGTTGTAATCAAAATCCTTTGAGAGATTATGAGATATAAATAGAGACATCGATTACTCTTTCTGCATTAATGGAACCATTTCGGGGGCCGGAAGGTACTAGAATAATTTTAAAATAAGATTAGAGATGATCTTATAAATAGTCACACCTTCAAAATTTGGATTTTTGGAGGGATGTATATGGAAAGGAGAAGTAAGTGGACTCTCATCGGCAAATGCTATGAAATTTGAAACCTTTGGTCTAAGGTTTAAAACATCTTGATGTCTTTTAGATGTGATGCTACAGAGGTGTTTGGAGGATTAGAATCTATTGCTTTTTCTCAATACTCATCTCCATGGGTTGTGGGTGGAGATTTCAATATCATATTGAATGAAAAGGAGAAACAAGGAGGTATGGCTTTTACTCTGATGAAGCAATAGATTTTCACGGTTCTTAAATATTTGTCACTTTAAAGGAGTTTAGATTAGAGATGTTACATGGTGAGATGGAAGGCCCGGAGGTGATTGTATTTTTAAAAAGACTAGATAGAGTCTTGGGCAATAAGAAATTCTTTGACATACGCCATCCAAGTGAAGTGCATCATTTAATAAGGCGGTATCAGATCATGCACCCTTACATGTCATTTGCAATTTAGATGGAAAAGTAGTTGTGAAACCTTTTAAGTTTCTTAATTTACCGGACGGGCATAGTCGAGTTCAATAAGCTGTAGAGGAGGTGAAAGGTGGATTTCATGGGCAAGCCTTTCATGATCAAGCCTTTCATGATCTTTCAGGAAAAATGTTAAAATGTAAAAGCTCTGGCAGTTTGAAACAAAGGACACTTATGGGGACATCTTTCAAGAATAGCTGCTGAAGATACAATGAGAGTTAAAGTGAAATACAACTAGAAACATTACCAACTCAAGAACAGAATATGAGTCTTATGAATGTTGAGGCGAAATTAAAGAAATACGAAATATGAAAGAATATTGGAGGCAAATCGGACATGAAGTGGTTTAAAGATGGGCACAATAATACTAACTTTCATTCTTATGTGAATGGAAGGAGGAAGAAGTTGTCCATAGGAGAAATAAGGAATAAGCAAGGAGTGGTGTTGAATGAGCAAGAGGATATTGAAAGAGAGGTTGTGAACTTCTTTGAGGAACAATTTAAGGAAGAAGGTAGCTTCAATGACTCAATATTAATGGAGAATATTCCTAAGCTTATCTCCTTGGAGAGCGAGAATGAGAAGATGGTTAAATTGCCAGGCGAGGAAGAAGTGAAGAATGTGGTTTTCAAATTGAATGGTGATAAGCATAGAGATACGATGGTTTCGGGAAGAATCTTTCAAGCTAATTTGGGAGATTATTGGAGTAGATGTAACATACATGGTAAAAGTTTTTTACGGCCAGGGTAGAATTACCTAGATTTATTACTCATACAAACCTAGTGTTAATTGCAAAAAGAAAAAGAGCAGAAGGCTAGCCCGATTATAGACCAATCGGCCTTGCTTTCATTAATAAGATTCAAAGTTTTACATGATAGATTACAAATTCATTTGTAAGAATAATTTCTTGGAATCGGTGATTTTGTGAAGGAAGTATTACAGAAAATGTTCTGGCAGGCTCAGGAGATCATCGGGGATATGAACATGAGGAATAAATGGAAAAATGTGGTAGTAAAATTGGATATTACCAAGGCTTATGACGGGGTATCTGGATTTTTTAAACTAAAGTTCTGAGGAAGTTTGGCTTTTTTGAGATTATTATTGACATGGTGTGGAGACTAGTCTCTAATAATTGGTACTCGGTTTTGATTAATGGCAAGTTTTTAGGTTTTTCCAAGTTTTCTAGAGGATAAATAGGAGTGTTCTCCCACTTTGTTATCATTGCTGTTGAAGTTTTATCTGGAGATTGAATAAGCTTCATGAAGATCCTAATTTCACGAGTTTGAAATGCCAAAATGGAGTGCAAAAATTAATCATCTCTCATATGTGATGACACTATCTTGTGCTGAGAGGGAGAAAGCAATGAAGAAAATGGTGAATATTTTGATGGAATATGAGAAGACCTTAGGACAGATGATTAACAGAAATAAAGTTTCTTCTATCTTCATGAAAATGCTTTATTGGATGAGTTCAAGACTAAGAAGATGGGTAGGAATGTGGAGATTTCCTTTCACTTATTTAGGATGTCCAGGTTATTATGGAAGGGAAAAAGGTCTTATTGAGGATAACATCATAAAAATAACAAGGATTATGACCTGGCATAATAAATGGTGTCATATGGAAATATCTTTTAATTGCTCATGTGTTACAGACTATAACTGGTTGCCCATTATGCGCTCTTAACCTGCGTAGAAATTATTGCTTAATCGGTTGCATAAGGTGTTTGCAAAATTCTTTTGGAGAAAGGAAATGGAGGAGTTCGGGGTAAACATTGGGTTTTATGGGAAGATATGTGTTTTAGAAGGAGGAGGGTGGAGTGGGCTTTAAATCACTTTATGATATGTCTAAGTCTCTTATGGCTAAACTTTGGTGGAACTTTAGAACTTCTACCTCTTATTTATGGAGCTCCTTCATATGGAATAAGTATTATAAAAAAGTTCATCCTATCTTAGCTCATTGAAGGCCTCTCAGATGTGGAGAAGAATGGTGTTGATTAGAGATGAAGTTGATCAGGATATATGGTGGCAAATTAAGGCTGGATCTTCCCGGTTACGGTTTGATAAGCTGGACTCGAGAAAGGTACTTTTTTACTTAAGCGGTCAGGTGAAGGAGGAATTGGACGTAGGAGATTTCATCTATTTAGGTGAGTGGAATGTTGACAAACTAAAGGAGAAAATATCCTTGGAAATGAAAAGCTACATTATGGAGAATATAAGACACGTGAGTGGAGGAGAATGGAGACCTTGGTGGATGGGAAATTCTAAGGAGCTCTTCTTGTGAGAAATCAACTTTTGAAAGGATAAGGAGTAGAGGAGGAGAAGGCAAACATAGAATATATGGGTGAAGGCTTGCCCCTTTTAGATATGTTTTCATGTGGAGACTATGAAAAGGAAGAATTGCAACGAGATGTATTCGGAGGATGAATATTGATTGTTTCTAGATGTCTCCTTGTTGTGAAATTATGAGATGGAGACTAGGAGACACCTTTTTATATATAGCTCCCATAGCATTGAAACTATGGAAGCGGTTGCTAATTTTGCCAGTTTTGTATTAAAAGGTCCCTAAAACAACTCATTAAAGATTGGTGGAATATTCCTGGAAATCATAGTCTTAAGGAAACCTTCAAAGTAGTACCACTAATCTTGTATCGGGAGCTATGGAAGAGGAGAAACTCTAGAAGGCATGGCAAGGAGTGTAACTATCATAGGTACATTGAAATCGATATGCAGAAGACTATTCATCGAGTTTGTTAAAAAATTTGATGCATCCGAGAAAAACATATACCTTATAAGTGGGAGGAGATTATGGAGGTTTTAACCTCTCATAGTTGTAAGGTTGTGAATGACATTCATGATTAAGAACATAAATCAATACTTACAAGAATGAATGAGAAAAATACTTCCTTTAATTAATCACCAAAATCTTGAAGAGATAATAGCAAGAACAAGAAGAATTCAGAAAGATTGATCACAAGTTAAATCCTCAATTCTCTCTTTATCCCCTCAAAATCTCTCCTCTAGTCTATCTCCCTTAAAAAAATACTTAGCATTTATCTGAGACACAAAATCCTTTCCTAGGCTAATAAGGTGAATTTTCATGTCTGGTTCCACCCACATCACGTAGTCCTCCTACGATCCAGCCTTTTTGATCATACGACTCGTAGCATCCTTTCATACCTTGCATGATTAGCGAGATTTTGGCTAGTGTTGGATCCTAGATACGACTCATTACCTCCCATCCTACGATCGGGCGAGCTCAGTGACTTGACTTTGATATTTTGAAATTCGTACGGTTTATCATGGCCAGCCATGGTATATTTCGTACCTTCATTTCACGGTTCGTACTTCCTTTCCATGTGAAGTTAACCTCTTATGAAATCCTTACGAGATCTTCTCGCGACCGTCTACGGCTTCGTACAAGCTTGGCGTGAATTGTCTTGGAACATTGCATCTCTTCAACACTGTATACGCAACTTTCCACGACCACTGGTACGGCTCGTAGGACCTTCCTCTGACATGCTTGTGGGCGCACTGAGCCTATTTTGCACACTTGAGGCTTTCTTTTGCATTTTCGGCTCAACACCAATTTATCCTGTAACCAAAGGAAAAGTGACTTATATCAACATAAATATACCTAAGTCCATGCTATTTTCTTAGTTTTAAGCGTAAAAAATATTGTAAATCCACAACACATCAACACCCTCAACTTAAGACTTTGCATTTCCTCGGGCAAAGAAAAAAGAAAAACTAAACACGACGCTCAACTAGAAAATAGACTTAATATACTATAGTCAATACTCATATCTCAACAAACAAGGACACTTTCTATACAAACTCTATTGACCCTTTCTCATGGAACAACGTCGGCTAATGCATTACAAGAAACCTCAAAACATCATAAACGGGGATCAAATATGTCATCCATATATCAACGAGGTAATCAAGTCATCACCAATGTTTTCCATACAAACCAATGGTAAGCAAACATAATCCATGTACCCTCACACAAATGAAGTCCCCACTCAGATATAAGATGTCAAACATAACATGGGACTAGAAAAGTAAGGCTCTCACTTTCACAAAGAAATTACAAGTATTATGTATCGGATACCATAACTTGCCCTTATTTTCTGCTTTGGTTTATCAAATGGTCAAATTAGGATCTTACTAAGACTTGATATAACTTGTAATGTAGGCTTAGGGCTGAACATGATAAAGATGGGGATTTTACAAGTGACTATCCCTTCGTTGGCACTACATACCTTGGCTACACCATTCACCTATTTCACCCTTTTACTCTTTCATTCAGTTTCTTCCCCTTTTGCTGCACATTTGCATGGGTGTGGTGAGTTTTCAATTTTTTAGCATTTTCATTTCCTTTGAGTTTTCTTTCCAAGATTTTTAGCATTTTCATATCTCTTTTTTTCATCTCACCACACCTCATTTTTCACCATTTCTTTTCTTTTTTTCTTTTGCTTTCTTCCGTTGCCACCATTTACACACCCTATAGCCACCCTCAACTTAAGCATTTTGACTATGTTGAGGTTCACAATATCCAAGGACGGAGGCCAAAACGAGTTCATTTTAAAAAAAAATGAAGTACGATTAATTGGTAAATCAAGAAACATGGTCTATTAAAGTAAACTTGGGATCAAGGGATTCATGCAACTTTGGCAGGGTAATATAGGCTATAAGTGAGCTAAACAAAATAGCCTATGATCATATCCTAATAACCATCCTTAGCCTAATAAACACCAACCTAGCAAGTTCTAGATCTTCAACAATACCCGGCCAGATACTATACCTTACTACTTTATGGTACATGAACTATTTTCACCTCACAATCTAGTTTATACATGGCTTAACAAGACTAGTCATATTGATAGATAGAGGACATCCAATGATCCACAGAAAT
This sequence comes from Datura stramonium, assembly GCA_018107945.1. NCBI lineage: Eukaryota > Viridiplantae > Streptophyta > Magnoliopsida > Solanales > Solanaceae > Datura > Datura stramonium. The sequence goes on from JACEIK010006381.1 coordinate 77,097, forward strand.
CATGCATGTTGTCACAAATACATAGCTAATGCATCAAAATTTTTTTTAAACGGGGTCAATTTTTCAAAAACCAAAACAGGCCATTTTTATTGGTGAGTACTCTAAGCTACTTTCTAATTAAACATAAATCACAAACTAAAAATAAAAATCCTACACATGGCAGTTCTACTAGATAGCATGCTGAGGGAAAACACGGCAATAAAAACCTCGAGATGAATCAAAATTTCAAAAATCACAAGTATACTCCTTCCCTTTTTGAAAATTAAACCAGTCCCAGAAGCATCATCTATAATAACATAGGGAAGAGAACATCTGTGGCGCCTAGAGCTCTGTCATCACGGAGGTGGTACCTCCCGGCGCAATGTGGTGCTAGCGGTGGCCGTAGCGCTCAATTGTATCAATAGAGTGATTTGGTGGTGTAGCTGCTTGGATGGCCTTTATGGCCTTTTGTCGGGGGCTGAATGTGGCTCTCAGAAGGAGTCCACGACCAACCTTGGCTTCAGTGAGGTATGGTGGGTTGCTTGCTCCTCTAGCTCCTTATGCGGCTCGGACATATGTGTCATGAGTCGCATGCTCTGCTCTAGCTCGGCTTGCGCTCTTTCTCTCCTTTTCTATCCCTCTTTTTCAAGCTCTCCTCACTAGCATCCTCAACAACTCTTTTCTTACCCTTCTCAACAAAGTGTGATCGACTCCCAATATGCTTATAAAATCAATCTCATTGTCGGGCTTAACATCTAGGTGGGAAGAGTGGGTGCCCTTCAAGCGGTGGTTGTCGTGATGACAGCTCAACTGCTTGACTCGAGCCCCCAAATCCTGAGCTGGCTGATATCTGTCTGTATTCCCATCTCATTTAATCGGCTCTCAAATATCAAATGAGCATGTGAGAGAGCATTTATGCCTCTATCTCTAACTTGGCCCATGGTTTGTTGTCCATCATATCTTTGAATATTTCGCTCCTCCATGGTGTGGATTTTAGCCATCTTAAAGGAAGTCTGCAGAAGAGATCTACCTATGGAGATGTCTGATGCGGGGGCGACGAGTGTCTGGTGAGTGCTAGAGCTAACTACGAATGACCGCGTACGTAGCGGTGTCTCGCTCTGGCACAGCGTGTGTAATAGGGGCAGTCACTGTGCGTTCTCTGGCATGCAGGATCTTCCCAGGAGTGTAGAGATCACGGATCTGCTTATCTGAGGTTCATCTCATCCATTATAAGACACATTTCTACAATTCTCGGCCTCCAATCGCTCATCACCAGTGAGAACTTTGCCTCAAGTACCTTAATCTAAATACAAGACTCGGGGATGGGATAGTGGTATATCACTCCCACCACACAGGTCTCGTATATCATATTCTATGATCCTCGGGATATTGATGGGGTAACGAGAAATGAGGCATGCCACCAAAGATGCACTATCGGCCTCAATGTGTTGTGATTGACCGTAGGTGCTAACTTGGAAGTAGTAGCACTAGTGTCCAACGGGCTTTTTCTATGAAATTTAGTGAGTTCTTGGTCACTTCTTTCCACCATAACCTATTTTAACTGCTTTCTTTTTCTTAGCAATCACCCTTGCTAGCCATTGTTGTTGCCTTTGTTGCTCCTGCACAGTCATCTGTCTAATCTACTTCATTACTTCCACCTATGATGTTACTCATCATCCTTGTAGGCATGAGCTGTGTCATTACAATATTCGAGCGTGGTTGATTTAAAGTCTGTCAACCTCTCGACCTCGGACCATAACACTCTCGAAGAGAAATTTCCGGTCTTTTATCTTCTTCCTTCCTTTGCCTTTACCTCCATGGTGGCCAAATAGTTGGCCATACACGAACTCTGAACTATGTCTTCGTATGCGATCTTGGAGTCTTGGCCATCCACTCGAAAGCATAAAAGCTAAAATGCGCTTTATCTCCTCAACTTCATTCAATTAGTTTGTGAGGATCTACGGTTCTTCTTGGATGCTCCTCCTTGGTTTTGTGTTGGCGGTGAAGATGCGCTTTCTTATAGCTTTCTAGCCCCGGCACTACTCCCCATAAATTATGCGATTTTCTCTGGTGGGGTCTACTCTTGTGCAACATTGAGCCTCCTCCTCGATTTTCACGATCGCTCTCTTCTCCACTTTGGGTCTCTCCTTGACCATTCTTGACGTGGAGTCATTCCAACACATTGTTCCTCTCTAACTCCTCTCAGACTAGGGAGCTCGAGCGGGTGTGGCGTGGTTGCTTGACCAGGCCTTTGCTTTTCCCTAGTGGTTTCTTTCTGCATCGATTAATCGAGGTGTCTGTCTGGTAGTCCTAAAGTGAACCACTAGGAATTTTCCTTCAATCGACTCGGACTTAGATGTTTTATCCAATTAATGTTCTGGCATTTGCTTTGGATGCTATTACAGGGTCATTGTACACCTTAGCAGTTAGCATTCCATTTTCAAAAAATAAGAATTAGAAAGACATGTTGATTCTCATCACGTGTCATTACTCGGGTTGTCTTAGTGAATGTGCGACTCATTTAAGTCTAAAATTTTAGCCAAATTTTAATACGACTCGCACCACAAGAGTGATTCGTACCTTGAGTCATCCTGATAATTCCTTGCATTATTCTTACGGATTTTCCACGACTCATGGTACGACCCGCAAGTCGATTCCACGAGTCGTAGGAAAGGAATTTTTATGCAACATTGGTCGGCTTGGTGGTACGAATGCTCGGTCACGGCTCGTAAGTAGCAACCTATGATCGTCTTGTGCCTCATACCACTTCCATATTTTCTTTCTCGGTTGTAAGGGTTCTCTTTTCACATTTTAAGGTACTCAGATTTCCCAGGTTAGGCTCATCATTAACTCGGTATAACCAATGCTCAATACTCCCTTTTCGACCTACTACACGTACTCATTATTTTCCAAGACTATAAGTTCATAAAAATTTTAGCATCTCTCTAGTCGAAAATAAATATTCACAACACACGATCATTGCTCTCTTTTCAAAATCAATTTTCGAGCTTAGTAGTACGACTCACAAGGGGTTTTTGCACCATCACTCTTAGTATATAATGTTAGCAATGTTTAATACAACATACTTATGATTAATGCTTTACCAACTGGAAATCACCATTTAGTGATTTGAGTTTGAAGTTGAGCAAAAATTTTGCTCGATTTTTTCGGTGATTTTGAGTTACGGGTGTAGGGAGGTGAGTTCAACTCATTCTTTTGAGTGTTTTTAGCGTGGGAGAAAGATGTTTGTGGGGTTTAAATAGTGAGGGGGAGAGGATTTTGAAATTTGTGATTGATGTTATTGATGCACAGAGCTGAACACGGTTCCATTTATCTACCAATGAGTTCGATCTCATACAGGATGGATGATTGTTGCAAAACGTTCTTTTATTACCATACATGTGTTTTATTCTTTCTGACTGTAGGATCTCATCATAGGTTGTGCGAGAGCCTTAGAAAGGCGATGTTTCAGCCTCCTGTGCAATTTCCACACCACGAGCATTAGTTCAATAGCAGGTTTCCTCCACCGTAAGCGCTTGATTTGTATCATGGCTGACATGGTAGCTTGATTACCTCGACTTCACCAAACTACTGCTTAGGTTGCCTCAGAAAGCGCTTGATTTAACATCCTTTGACACGACGTAGGCAGCTGGTTACTCGGACTTCATCAAACTACCACTTGGGTTGCCTCCCAAAGCGCCGGATTTAACTTCGTGGCTTACCGATGCAAGTCTCTTGACTACTCGGGGTCGTCAAGTGATTCATACTCATCCTCCGGTGCTAGGATCACTAAATTCCTTGGGTGCTTCATTGTCCTACGGATGTTGAATGTATCTCTTCTTGATTTAATCTAAACTTCGGTATGCTAGCCTCACATCTACTGACTCTCTCGGTTGCGGAATGGTCGCCCCAAGTGGTGTTGGGGACCTCATAATCAACCTCGCAATCCAAGATCATGAAATCTTTTGGGAATATAAGATTTGTCTACCTTGAAAAGCATATTGATTAGGATGCCTACCGGCTTCTTAACTATTACACATCCTGGTATCGGTAGTTGCATGTTGTTGATTATTGAGGCTCCCAATCCTAATTTCTTGAATACGGCCAATGGCATCAAATTAACTAGCACCAGAGATCACGAGTGCCCTTACAAACTTCGACATTTCTAATTATACATGGTATAGTGAAGGAGCCAGGGTCTTCCTTTTCTTGCTAGGACCCTTGTAGCTATGGCACTACAGTGATGCACATTGTCCAACGGAAGCTCATAGCTCATAAGATCTCTTCTTAGTCACCAAGTACTTCATAAACTTTTATCATACTCTAATGTTTCGACAATGGTATGTTCACGAATGGTTGCTTAAGCATTGAAAATTTTGAGCTTACCATTCTCCGCCTTCTTCTTTTAGCTCCTTTGGGAGAATGGTGACGATGGTCGCGGGATAGCTTTAAGCACTTGGGTTGCCCCTTGATCCATGTCGGGTTCCTTCTCCTTTACTCAGGCCTTTTGCAACTCACCATTCTCTCTCTCCGTGCCCATCATCTTCCTCCAATATGCTCTCTTTCATCGGCTTAACTTCAAGCTGGAAAGGGGTCATGTGGTTTTTACCACTCCAGTCATCAACGCCATACAATGTGCATCATTTTTTAGATTTTAGACAGTGTTTCTAGGTAGTGTACCCTTTTGTCTAGGGTTCATTGATGGCGACGGTTGCACAAGTTGATGTTCAATCTACTTGATGGCGGTAGCGTGAGATTCAACTGCGGGTGCATACTTGATAAGTCACCTCGGACCTCCTTCAGCGATCATCGTGGACCTCACGCTTCTTCAACATCTCGATCATCATGATCTCCAACTTTGATTGCCAGCCTCCTCTTCTCATGCTTTAGGAGGCACATAGAATCAGGCGGTCATTGCGGTATCCATCGGTTCGTCTTCAATCTCCTTCGCTCCGAGCTTTGGCTCCACATATTTGAACCTATTTTATCGTAGTTGTCTCTATACTAGTTGCGACCTTGGTGCCCGGAACTTTGGTGCTAATTGTCTTGTCTAGACGGTAGGGCGTTGGTTTGGAAGCCCGCCACTGGCTATCCGAGGAAGTTTTCCTCTTCCTGGGAATCGATGATCAACTCCTTGCTCCCTACCTTGAGTTCCCACTATATTGACTGTTTGGCTCCGGCTCCCATAATGTGCTTTGTCGGCTCAAGTTCAATGATGTGCGCATATGAGCCAACTCATGGTCGCGGCTCTTCTTCTTTTTCTTCGTTGATTACGTAGTCAAACCAGTTTGCATATGTGCCTACCAACGCATCGGCCTCCTCATATGCCAAGCCTGTTTGTCTTAGTCTGCCCCTTTCAAGAATGGTGGCGGCTTGCTCCCAGTGTGACTCATGAATCTTGCTCAGCTCACGTGCTACAACTTGGTGCTATTGTTGAAGACTTGTAAAATTTCCAACAAACTATCATATTGAGATTTTGTAGTTGGACGCCCTGATATTTTGTTTTTGAATCTCAACCAGTTTCCTTAGAGTTACCTCGATCTTGTCTTGTCAAAACTTATAGATCTCATCCTTTATCTGCAACATCACGGATGAGGAAGAATATCTCCAAAAGGCTCTTTTGAGCTCCCTCGAGTTGGTTATGGAGTGTTGAACCTTCAATAACCACAAAAGTAGCTTCACGATAAAGAAAACGGGAAGAGTACGAGCCGTTGCATCTTGGCTTACTCAGGGAAACATCGCCTTCCATATTCCCTACGAATTTCATTAAGTTGAGTTAGCGTCATCCATTGCGTGACCCTTTGGCAGACACCTTTCATGTTTTACGGTGAATCATGTGCTCGTATGTAAAATTTGGCCCCAACCGGCAGTGGTGGTGGCATAATTGCTCCGGTCGCTAACTTCATCAATGTACGGACCATCATCATCATCAAGAGCGAGAGAATATATGGGATTTGCTTTCCCTCCTATCTGGCGGCATTACTACCTCATCTCTATCATCTTACGCATCTTTGTAGATGCGGCTTGCCGAGCTAGCTCATTTAACTTTCGGCAATACGGGCTTCTCTTTGCTCGTGGTTCTCCATTCTATGCGGTGCTCTCTTGATTTTTGGATTTAGTGGAACAAGGATCTCCTCCCTTTCAGGTGCTTTCCATTCCTTTGGAGAACAACTTTGTAGGTATACAAAACACAAAAATAAAGGTAATTAAGAAATAACTACCAAAAAGTCAAATACAAGCTAATAACCTAGTCTTAGCCATATTCCCGACTACTTAGATGCCACTTTTTGATAGCAGCTCAAACCACACCTCTTCTTAGAAGTATGACGAGACTTTTTGTCAATAAAGAAGACAACTAGAGGTTGGGGTGAACCCATAGGGAATATGGGAGAACTAGCAGATTACCGATATTAAAGTGAACAATGAGGTAGTTACTTCAAAATTAGGGGATTATAAACAAATAAAAAGTTTGGTGTTGAGTCAATAGTAAAAAGGATAACTAGGGTTTGTGTTCCCAGTGGGTTCATAAGCGCTGGTATACCTTCGTGATTATCACCAATACTTACCTATAGCGATAACTTAGGTTCATTCAAGCGACCCGACCAGTCCCTATTGAATGACTATGCTCAATTACTTGTCGAGTCTCATTAGAAGATTCAAGCTTTGTCCATTATCACCCAGTTCAGTTGCTTATCTGGTCCCATTTCAGTTGTCTGACAATCATCGAATCAAGGCCTCGTTGTAATTCTCTTTTCCTAATATCTACCTCTTAGTCCTAAGGAAGTAAAGAATTCGGGCATGTCCTAATGTTGCGGACCATTAAGCGTTAGAATGAAGAGAATACAATATAAGCATTTGTATTATTGGTTTAGAATCACTTTGTGCAACTCTAGCTTGTTAATCTATCATGGTTCCCACAACCCTAGCTATGACGGTTTTAGCCTCTCATAGTTGTAAGGTTATTAATTGCATTCATGATTAAGAACATAAATCAATACTTACAAGTATGGATGAGGAAAACACTTCCTTTAATTAACCACCAAAATCTTGAAGAACAAATAGCAAGAACAAGAAAATTCAGAAAAAGGTTGATCACAAGTTAAATCGGCTAAATTCTCTTTCTCCCCTCAAAATCTCTTCTCTCGTCTATCTCCCTTAAAAATAAAACATAAAACGTATTTATACAAATACAAGAATCCTTTTCCTAGGCTAACATGGTGAATTTCCATATGTCTGGTTCCGCCACGTCACGAGTCCTCTATGATCAAGTAACACGATCATTACGACTCATAGCATCCTTTCGTACCTTGTGTGGCCGGAAGATTTTGGCTAAGTGTTGGATCTGTGCGACTGGGTACCTCCATCCCCTCGATCCGTACTAGCTCCAGTGGCTTGACTGCGAGACTTTGAAAATTCTTTTGAAGTTTATCATGGCTATATGATGCGACTCGTACCTTCATTCTACGGTTCATACTTCCTTTCCATATCGAGAATTCGGCCTCTTGTACAAATCTTATGAATCTTCTCACGACTTCATCACCACGACTCGTACAAGCTTGGTACTTTACTCGTCTTGAGACTTGTACATGCATCTCTTCAACACTAGCCTTTTGTAACTTTTCCACGGCCATCAATACGACTGTGGACCTTCCTCGGCTCTTCTATGGACTACACTTCCAAACCTATTTGCACACTTCGGAGCTTTCTTTGCATTTTTCGCTCCAACACCCGATTTATCCTTTAGCAAAGAAAAGTGACTTATATACACATAAGTATACCTAAGTCAATGCTATTTTCATGGTTTTACAGAGCATCAAAGTGCTATAAATCCAAGCAATCACCTTGTTGCTTACAAGGATATTGAGAGGATCAAGTGGTTTGTTAAAGGCACGAATGTGGGTCTTTAGGTACGAGCTCTTTAGATGGTCTCTTCGGGCAATACTTTTCGGAAGGTGGTGGAGTACATGAAGTTGGAAGAAGGTGAGAGAGCGGGGAGGATATGCTAGAAATGCCGAAGAAGGCCTGGAGGGTTGGCTCTTTCAATGGTTATTATGTGAAGGCTCCATCACGACAAGGTTTCTTAGGAAACCCTATTCGATGCAGCATGTTGGTGTCAGATGGAGGTCCACATCATGTGTGGCTCCGCGCGGCCAGTCGGTGTAGTTGGGGGTGCTCGAGATAATTCATTCTAATTTTAGAACGTCCTATTTCTTATGTTTCCACTTAGAGACCAATTATTGAGAAGGTTTGTCATAGCGTAGGCGAATATGGCCACATCAGCGAGATGGTACTTGAGGTTTAGACGGCGGACAATTTATTCCTCACCCGGCTCCTCCAAGCTCACGCCCTGGCAGGAGGAGTTAGTGCATTTAATTCGGATGAGGTGGTCGGCTAGGCGCTGAGGTGGTGTTAGCGGGTAGGACGTGCTCGGGTAGGTAGGAGAGGCACCCAACTAGGTAGAGGGGTGGCAGATACGGGAGGGCAGTTCTCAAGGCGTGGCAGGGTTAATTTCGGCACTCTGGTAGGCCGGGTAGGGCTTTAGACACCAGTATCACGGTATGATCTTCGTGGGTGATAGAATTGCTATTGCATTGTTTGACTGAGCTCCACATTTTCTTATGTGTCTACTTATTTTTCTTTGGGTCGTGACCTTTTGTATGATGTGCTTAATACTCCTATTTATGTGTCTACCCCTTTGTTAGAGTTACGTGTTAGTGGATAGGGTTGTTCGTCCTTTCATGTTATTAAATTCATGGGATTTGATGTACGTGGACCTAGTGATATTAGACATGGTTGATTTTGATATAATCTTAGGAATGAGTTAGTTTATTCCTTACCACCATTACGGATTGCTATGCTAAAATTGTCACTATATGTCGGGTCCGGGGTCATCTAGATTGGAGTTAAAGAGAGGTGTAGCCCTACTCTAAGAGTCTTATTTCTTATATTAGGTAGTAAGTTGATGACGAAAGGGGTTTTAGCGTGTTGGCATGTTCGGGATTGATTTTAGGGTCCTTCCATAGAGTTGGTTTCGGTTGTTTGTGAGTTCTTAGAGGTGTTCCTTGCAGTTACACCGGCATGCAAGCCCCGGGCCAGTGATATAGATTTTTGTATAGACTTTGAATTAGGAATGTATTCCTCTATATCGAATGGTTCCTACTAAGTTGACGAACTCTAGGAATGACTTAGTAAATGATTTATTAGGCAAGTGTCTTTGTCGTGGGGGTGCCAATTCTATTTGTAAGGAAGAAGGATGGTAGTATGCATATGTGCATCGACTACGCTAGTTGAAAAAGTAACTATTCGGAAGAAGTGCCCTCTTCCCCGGATAGATGACTTGTTTAGTGATTACGAGGAGCGGTTGTATTTTCAAAGATTGATTTGAGAGTTAGAGTTATCACAGTTGAAAATTTGGGCTAAAGATATCCCTACCAATATTTTGGGCGAATGCGTACATTATGAGTTCTGGTCATGTCATTCGGACTTTCACCGCGTCGATCATGTTCATAGGCTTAGTGAATGATATTTTCAAACCCTACACAAAGATTCGTTTGTTATTGTGTTTTTCGATAATATCATGGTGTATTCTATGAACAAACAGGAGAACGAAAATCATTTAAGGATTGTGCTAGGATTGCTAAGGAGGTTGTATGCCAAATTCACCAGTGAGTTTTGGTTGGAGTGGAGTGTTCTTTTTAGGGCATGTGGTTTCAAGGAGGGAATCGAGGTTGATCCACGAAAGTGGAGGCGTTCGGGGAAATGGGCAAGGTTGTGATAGAAATTCGAGTTTTTGGGGCTAGCTAGTTACTACGTCGATTGTAAGAGATTCACCTCCATCCTTTGGCATTAACCAGTTGACACAAAAGGATGTGCCGCTGGTGATGAAGAAGTGAGCGAGCTTTTAGAAACTCAAGACTACGCAAACCACAACACCTATTCTAGTGTTACGGGGGAAGGTAAAGATCTTGTTGTGTATTGTGATGCCTCACGGTTTGGATTGGGTGTTGATGTAGCAAGGATAGGTTGTAAGCATGCCTCAAGGCAGGTGAAGGTGCATGAAAAGAACTACCCACTTTGTGATGCAGGTTAACGCGGCGAGTGGTTTTCGCGAAAATTTGGAGGCACTAGCATGGGCTCGATGTGAGGTGTTCATGGATCATCGCATCTTACATTATGTGTTCTCCTAGAAGGATCTCAATTTGAGGCAGAGGAGATGGATGGAGGTGCTTAAGGATTACGACATCACCATGTTATATCACCTAGGAAAGGCTAATGTAGTGGCGGAACGCGTTGAGCGAGGAAGAGCGGTGAGCATGGGCGGCTGGCTTGCTTGGAGGCTACTAGCTGGCGATGGCTAAGGAAGTCAAGAAAAAACACAAACAAACAACAGTAAGATTGTCCTTGGCCAGAAATTGGCGGAGTGTTATCCAACTTAGAGCTAAATCGCTACATTAGAGGAAATCAGACGGGATATTTGAAGATGAAATTTGGGTAAATTAGAGATAAAGTCTGCGAGGAGGCCAAGGAAATAGTGTTATATGATGAAGGGGTCTTGAGAATAAAGGGGCGGTGTTTGTTCCCCCAAGTTGGTGGTGATTGAAACTCTCTTGGCGAAGCTCACAACTCGAGTACTCCATCCACCACAGTCACAAGATGTACCACGATCTAAAACGATATTATTGGTGGGGTAGGATGAAGTGAGACATTATGGACTACGTGACTCAGTGTTTAAATTGTCAAGGAGTGAAGTGTAAGGCACCAAAAGCCTAAGAGGAGTTCTTCGGAGAATGCCTATCCCTAAGTGGAAATAGGGAGAGAATAGCTATGGACTTTGTGGTCGATCTTCCCAAGACCTTGGCGAAGTTTGGCTCAAATTTGGGTCATAGTGGACGGGTTGACCAAGTATGCTCATTTCTTAGGTCTAGGTGTCTTACAATGCGGAGAAACTAGCCAAGTTGTATGTGAATGAGGTTATTTAGTTACATAAGTGCATGTTTCCATTATCTGAGATAGGGGCACTCGAGTTTATTTCCCATTTTGGAGGACTTGTAAGTAGGAGTTGGGTGCGATGTTGAATTTGAGCACAACCTTCCATCCTCAAACGAGACGGGCAATCGGAGAGAGCTTGTTGAAATGTTGGAGGACATGCTCGGGCGTGTTTATTTAGACTTTGAGGGTCATTGGGACAAGTTCTTAATCTTGGCAAAGTTCACTTCTCACTCATGCTTCTGCTAGAGCATTGGTATGACAACTTTTGAAGCCTTGAATGTGAGAGTGCATGTCTCCATTGGGTGGTTTGATGTGTTTAAAGTGAGACCTTGGGGAACAAATTTGTTAAAGGAGTCCTTGGAAAGTTCGATAATCGGGGCTGTGGTAGCTCTCGAGTAGGCGAAGCAATACGAGACAAGAAGGTCGAACATGGAGTTCATGGAAGGGGAGTAAGTACTTGCTCAGGTGTCCCTCATGAAAGGGGTGATGAGGTGGAAGCGGGGCATGCTTAGCCAGGTATATTGGGCCATTTGAAATACTCCACGTGTGAAGTAGCTTGATAGTTGGCATTACCGCTGGTTATTAAGGTGCATTCAACATTTCATGTGTCCATGCAAATACCAGGGGATGGAACATATATCATCAGAGTGGGACTACGTGTTCTTGGATGAGAATCTTTCATATGAGGAAGAACCTATAGCAAATTTCACGGGGAAGGTTCGAAGGCGAGGTGGAGATTCGGCGGTAAAAGTCCAGGTGGAAGCGATGCAGTGGGAGAAATACATAGGAGACCAAGGGCGATATACGGTCAAGTACCCCAAGTTGTTCTGAGAATGGAGTGTATTCTTCTACTTTTACTTGGACCATTCCGGGACGAAAGGTATTTTAATTTCTATTAGATGTAAAGACCTGAATGTCATTATAGGATGGTTAAGGGCATAGGAACATGAAATCTGGCAAGAATGAGATACAAGATTGTAGAAATAAACTAAGTATAGAAGCTGTGCATTTGAGAGCTACTAGTCTAGGGTACCAGCAGCGGTGGGATTCAGTATGCTTGAGACCGTAGTAGTGGTCAAGAGTCTACTGCCCATTAGTGGAAATTGAAGAGTAACCGTTTGGATCGCCATAGCTATCCCGTCCGACATAAAGTGTGCGGGTCGTGCAAGTAATATAGTGGCTCTTTTTAAGAAGCAGGAATGCTCGAACCCACGAAATTTGGACCCATTCCCTCTAACTATCCATTTATAAGTGAATCTTAAATACCTAAAGTGTTGGTTATAGACATTTTCGATGAAGGATATTTAAGTCTAAGTTTGGGTGTGATGCAGCAGAAAGTGCTCTAGGAGCAACATAGAGTTAAAACCAGTGTCATGCGATACTACGATTTGCAATGGAATAAGTATAGGACTATCAATTGTTATTTCACATGAGTAGAATTGCATGTTCATGTCTTTCGAGCCTCTAAACACGGCAATCTAGCCTCAACGCATCATTGTGAGCGGAGTTTAATTTTCTAGTCGCGGGCAATCAATTATGTTGTGGTTTACGGGGAAACGATTAAGGACTTTAAATCGTCTAACCATTTAGCTCAACAGCAGCACAACTACTTCTTCGAGTGGTGATGTGACATCCCAAGTTGGTCTTTCATAACCGTGTGGTAACCAAGCAAGGTGTTAGGTATATTTCTATCAAGCAAGGAACCTCTCTAGAGATGCTTCATGCTCCCACATTCTCATGTCAACCTAGGTAATGCCTTCTCAAGCTTCCCAAGCTAACAATATGCTTTTATGGTAATCAATCCCCTTAAAAACAACAACAAATCGAGAATGCAAAGACGAAACAACAATCAATAACTCAATTCCAAAACAATATCATAGAATTACAATCGTAATCCATGGCTTCAACCCTAGAGGAAGGGTTCTTGCCATTCATGTTAGTAAAACTAACGATAATCTATCTAATCTATAATCTCTCTAACTACATACTTACATGAGATTGGTAGATGAGAGAAATTTGATAAACCCTAGCTGAGTTCTCCCACTTCTCCCTTCCTCCTATGCCGGTTTTACGAATAAAAAATGGTGACCAAATGAAAATAAAGAGCTAAGGGTCTATTTATAGTAAATGGAGAACGTGCATAATTTGGCCTGTCGTGGAACACTCCGTGTCCACGGAGTGTATGCGGAGTCTTACTCGTGACACGGAGGCATGTAACTCAGCCCAAATCAACCGAAACTCGGCTTCGGCGAAGCTTTGTAGCGATGGCAGCGTAACGCTGCTTGACAGCGTCACACCTCCTTGGTGAGGAGCCACCTGCGTGTGTGCTCAGCCTTGAGGGCATCTTGGGCAGCACACTGCCCGTGGCACGTTGCCGGCCCAGCGCGGGTGGGGCATTTTGGGCCTCCTCTTCTTGAAGCGTTTGCGTGTTTATTCCGATCTCAAACCTCTACTTCACCAATTCATGAATTAGCTCCTCAAAAAGTCATCAAAAACCTACAAAACAAAGGCTAATCATGTTGGTTAGTACATATCTTCACTTTTATATAAAATCACATGAAAATGTATCAAATAGCTTAGACAACACGACCAATTTAAGCTATAAAGCGTATCACGGGACCTATATTATTTCAGTGATCACAACCCACTTAAAGCCTTGTTCGTCCTCGAACAACCTTTTTATATCATGCATATGGAGAGTCCCACATAACTAATTTAGCAAGTTAATTCGAGCTACGGCTATAATGATTATGTAAGATACAAGTTAAAAATAGGACATGCTATGAAATACAACTATGTTAAGACCTCTTAACCTCCAGAATGGAGAAGCTCTCAAGCTTCGCATTCATGCAAATCAGGCGATTAAGAAATCCCACATGAATTTTTCTTCATTAAACATGTGCCCTCACCCAGGAAGGAGAGTTACCCAATCACACGCAAAAAAAAACAATTTTTACATCACATCATGTGGGTATATAAAATTACACTCACTCACAAAGAATTCGCTACTTCATGTCACAGGCCCATAAGCTTGCCCTTAGTGTTTACTCCACTAATTTGAGGATGTATGAATGTAAGATCAAGTAGGACTTTGTAGGTTGTAACTTAACTCAGTACGGAGTAGGTACACTATTATGGCCGGTAATAGTGACTATCTTTCTAAGCACTTTTCATACATCACGCCCTCATGGCGAACTTCCCTTCCACCTTCCTCTTTATCCTTGATGGTTTCTTTTTCCTCTTTGTTTCCCTTTTGTTTAGGCACTTTTGACTTGTCGATGGGAGCTCTATGAATAATTTTCCATTACTTTATTTTCTTACTCCTTATGATGATCAACCACTTTCACACAAGTGCACCTTTGTCCTTTCTCAACTTTATCCTTGATAGTTTTCTTTTTCCTCTCTTGTTTCCCCTTTTATTTAGGCACTTTTGACTTGTCAGTAAGGAGCTCTATGAATAATTTTTCATTACTTTGTTCTCTTACTCCTTAACAATGATCAACCACTTTCACACAAGTGCGCCTTTGTCCTTCTTAACTTCTACAACTTGCTACTTTTCATTTCTTTTCATTCTCCTCACTCCTTTACTCTTTTAGATTTTTCTTCTCCCTGCGCTTAGGAGCTTTTGGGTCAAATTCAAGGTTAATGAAAGAAACGGATTAAGCTTATGTTGCAGCTATCAAAGAATAGGCTCAAGGCTCAACGGGGCTA